>LGTU01000149.1:0-52396 GCA_001314425.1 Phytophthora pluvialis
ACCGCATAGCTCTCAACGAACCAAACAACAACAAGCAGCGCTGGAGTGGTGTACGAAGCATGGCGTACCGGACCAGGCTGCCGATTGTAAAATATCAGACTTCGTCAAGCGTGATCCGGCTCAGAGACCACCCAACCGGTTTTTTGTAAAACAATTAGTTAAAGATCCAGTTATCTTGCTTGAAGTGATCCAGACTTACGTTAGCATTGGACCCTACTAACCTCATGAAAACAAATTCCCGGCACAATCAATTGGAGGGACAATGCGTTCATTTCGTGCTGACTGGTATGAGTCACGCTCTTGGCTTGAATATTCGACAACGACGGATGCGGCATACTGTTTATACTGTTATCTTTGCAGAGATATGGTGGTAGCGGAGGTTGAGACTACTGTGTACTCACAACCTGGAGTAGGTGACAGGAACTGGAAAAAGTCCACCTCTAAAGATGGTTTCCTAAAGCATGTTGGCCAGAATTGCTCTAAACACAATTCGGCTGCACTGGAATACGGTAATCGCAGAAACCCAGTCCACGGTGTGTTGTTTGCACTTGATGAGCAGACCTAGAGCCAACGACTGCAAAATCGATCGCGACCCACGTTCATACTCGACGTATGTCTTTTACTCGCGAAACAAGAGATTGCATTCCGAGATAACGACGAAAAGGTTCGTGTCTGTTACTACTTGGAGTAACTAGTGAGCATTGCTGACTGATGTATTCCACCATTCGAACAATACGTCTCAAAATAAAGGAAATTTCCTCGAGTTTGTGCAATTCATGGCACAATACGTACCAGAATTTTCTCGTGCTATGACTTTGGATGGTGAAAATGCTCAGTATGCTTCTCCGCGCATACAGCATGATTTGATTGAGTGTTCGGCAAATGCTTTACGGAATTATATCGTTTCTGTGGAGGTTGCGAATGGTTATTTTGCGGTGCTAGTGGATGAAGCGAGTTGCATGGCTAAGAAAGAGCACATGGCGATTGTTATTCGCTTTGTGTGTGCTATCAGTGGTACTATCAAAGAAAGAGTTTTGGGGGCGGTGTATGTACGTGATACAAATTCAGAGACTTTGGACGGTGCTTGAACAGATCAGTTGGAATTGTGGGGGCTGCAACTTTCGAAATGTCGAGGCCAAGGATATGAGGGTGCTTCCAATATGTCTGGCGACATTAATGGACTTCAGAGTCAATTGCGTTCACGTTGTCCGTATGCGTATTATGTTCACTGTTTTGCGCATCGACTTTATCTTGTTATCGTTGCGGTTGCCATGAACACAATCTCAGTCGTAGATTGCTTCGATACGGTGCAGGGCATTCATACGACAGTCAGTGCATCCTGTAAAAGGAAATACCATCTTCTTGACGAGGCCGCATGTGAATTAGAAAATGCTCTAGACCAACCAGATTCCAAAACTGGAAAAATACAAAATCAGCCTGTGGTGACCGAGGGACTGAGTACAACAAGATGGAATTGTCGAGTTCGAGCCCTGAGAAAGTGAAAATGCTTTGGCTCCCGATAATCTCTGCTTTAGATCGCGTTGCGTCAGATGGTGCCAAACCCCAAAAAAGAGCATAAGCTTCTGGGATTCTCGACAAAATGTGGACATTTAGCTTTGTGTTTCATCTTGAAGTTCTTGTGGTAATACTTTCAAAGACGAACCAGTTATCACAATACCTCCAGAGGGACAATGTAGATATTGTGTCGGCTGTGAATATGATTCAACAAATTTCTCGTGAGCTTGTTCAGATGCGAGACACCAACTTTACGCAGTGTAATCCTGCAAATTTCGAATCGATATGGAGAGCCTCAGTTAGATTTTGCAGCCTGATACAAGCGGATGGAGTTCCCGTTATCCCAAACAAAATGGATTCTTGGGCAAGACGTGGAGTTAGAAGTCGCGGCCGTGGAAGGACGGGTATACCTGGGGCCAATGCTGCGAGAGGCGTGGTTAATCCAACACAAGAAGAACATTTCAGGAACAACGTTTATTTGGCAATCGTGAATGACATTATTTCCGAGTTGGAATCTTGGTTTAGTGAATCTGCGCTAAGTCTCATGCAACTGAGCGGATCACTGATCCCCCGACGCAATTTTGAGAGGTTGGATGTCGACAACATTGCTCAACTCGCTACTAAGTTCTATTCAGATGAATTTCTCGAACAGATCGATGACTTACGATCTGAGGCTACTCGATCGAGTTAGCAACGGTCGACACCCGGTTTCAGCAACTGCAGAATACACATGAGTTATGTGTCACTCTCAATCAAAGCGATAACAACGAGCTCTTTCCGTCATTATGTCGATTGAATTGCCTTGTCTGCGTGCTTACCGTTTTGACCGCCACTACAGAAAGGTCCTTTTCAGCTATGAAGAGAATTAAGACGCGATTACGTACAACAATGGGCGACTTGTGGATGTCGGACCTGATACTTCTGGCTGTTGAGCGTGATCTCACAAACCTCATTGACAAAGATGCAGTCATTAATTCCTTTAGCGCTTTAGCGTCTAGGCGTATTCGGCTATAGCTAATCACCTAATCAACTTTGAAAAAATGCCCCCCCCCCCATTTTAAGGCTGCGTCCGCCCCTGGCTCAGATGCCAGCGTCAGAGCAGATGTTGCTATCAGGCTAGTTTCCTAGTCGGTTTACATGTAGACAGGTGCATACAATCTCAACTCCACGAGTACCAGGTGTATATGCATATTATGCTGCCATACGAAATTCTCGATATGTGATTATTATAGTGTGCGCATTGCAGATGAAATGCGAGAGCAACTCGGACGATGGTTCTCCGAAGGTCGACTACGAGAAGGTTGCCCACCACCTGAAATGGAGATCGTTTCAATCAGTGAATCTCTTTAACGCCATGGCACCAAGACATGCTGGCAGTGGCGGCGGCATGCATGAAATTTTAGAGAACGCAGAGACTGTCGCGGACCAGGCCTGGGCAGAGGTTGATGGTGAGTATGAGGGTGAAGGCGTATACCAGCAAGAGTACGATGAGTCACCACCGCAAACCTTCCTCGCAACGACTCGTCAAGACGTGGTGAAAGCTATGGCAGGAGCTGTTACGGGGCTAATTCAGGGCGTGTCCAAGATCAAGCTTGATGTGAGCAAGGACGTTTATGACGAACCGCCTACACGACCTGCGGACTTTATTGCCTGCCAGAACGTAGTATTCTGGACCCTTTTGGAGTCGCACACTGCTAAGCTGCAATCCCAGTACGGAAGCACTGCAAGGGGGGCATGCGCAGCGAAAGCGACTAATCCACGACTACGTGAAAAAGAGCGATTTCCGCAAACGCATTGACGATCAATCGGACCTGACACTGGAGAAGGCCTGGCAGAAGACGGATGTTCATGGTACATTTGACGTTCTGAGTAAGTTTGCTCTTGGGCTCGCCAGAATTGCTCCAGGTACTCACACAATCGAAGGTGACTTCAGTACCTTGAAACACACGAAGGGGCCCCACCGTGGCCAACTCAGCAACTACGCGATGGAAGGTGAGCTACAAGCTCAGCAGTACTTTGCTTTGATGGCACTGGCAGACGCAGTGAACTCGAAGTAAGTCATTCCGCGCGGGAGATAATGTTTTCATTCTAAACCTTCAATACATATTCCATGTACCTTGACTGCCCATTCTTAGCTATCTCTTCATTCAAGTACAGTACTGTACTTTACTATTGACTACCCCTTTGTAGGTCGCCAAACTTGCCCATTTCAGCTCAAAGGGGTAGTTTTGCCAGAATGCCAGAAGCCTGATGATCCCTGACGAATTCTTCATGCCGCTCGTAATCAGCTTAGCACATGGTACTTCGAATTATTTAGGGCCAGGGAGCCCATCCAAAGAATTCTGGTGCATGAGACTATTGCTGGTACATGTAGATGAAACACTTCAACGACAGTATTAATTAATATGTGGCCTGGATGTACTGTATGAACCCTTTATGGTTGTGATCGGGCACACACGCCGTCCAGTAATCACCTGGACTTTGCCTCGGGGAGTTTGCGATTCATTCTCCAATTCGCGAAGAGCTCCACACCAAGACCACCAAAACAACAGCCCCAATGAAGATTGTTTTCTGCGTTGCACTCGTAGCTGCTGTTGTCGCCACGTCAACGGAAGCATTAACAGTTGAACGGAAGCTCATGTTCGTCCCCGGATACAAGGGTGGCCTGTGCGACGACATGCTGTGCCCCGAAGAGAACGCGCCAGTTTGTGGCTCCGACGGAGTGACCTACCCGAACGCGTGTGAGTTGGGTCTCGAGGACTGCAACCACCCGGGCCGCAACATCACGCAGATGTCGAACGGAGCCTGCCCCGCACCCCAGATCTGAGGCAACAAGTACACGCCCAACGTGGTGCGTCTGCAGCAGGTTGTCAACGCCTCGCTTGAAATACCTACATGTAGATAAGACTATGGCAGCTCTAACTCGACAATAGTGGATTACCCCATGACCTGAAATTCTTTTTTTTTCTTCAACCTGACATTTCCAAACCGATGGGATTCAAGTGAAACTTGATTGTAGTGCATCCATTTCGCCGCTTCACCTGGATTTATCCTCCAGTGGGTTATGTTAGTAAATATATCAAACTTAATCGCCTTTCCGACCCGTTTTTCCTCGCTCTACGTCACTTTCCCCCTGTATTCTAGGCAGCTACATCTGCTATTCCCAATACTTATCCCTCCGCTTTGCGCCTTCAACTTTAGCTCCGACTCCATTCCCACGATGACGCGGCGCGCCAAGGAGCAGCGCACGTTGCGCGTGCAGGCCAAGCTGCAGCAGCAGGAGGAGAAGCGGCTGCGCGGCCAGCGACTGAGCTCTCGTCCGGCGTGGATCGAGCTCCTCGCGGCCATCGACGGGCCGCCCCCCAGCGCCAGCAGCAGCAGCCTCCGAGTCTCCAGCAGTGACTACCCCAAGCAGAAGCCGCCGATCGTGGACGAGCTGCAGTGGAAGAGCTCGCAGGTGCCCATCGCCGCCTCCGGAGGCTTCCAGCTGCCCATCAAGCTGGACGCGCGCAAGGGAGAGCTGCACTATTCGTTCTCCACGCGGGACTACGACGTCAACTTCAGCGTGCAGATGATCTGCGGCGACGGGAGTTTGATCGAGCTGCTGGACACGCGGCGCTACGAGAGCCAGAAGCAGCAGGTGGAGGGCCAGCTGAGCCTCACGGGGCCGGGCATGGTGCTGCTGTTGTGGGACAACTCGTTCTCGTGGCTCAACGCCAAGCAGCTCGCGTACCACGTGGAGCTCAAGCAGGAGACGCTGCCCGTGTCCGACGCGGAGAAGACGCAGCTGGCGCTCAGGGCGAGACTGGAAAGAGAGCAGAAGCTGCTGCAAGTCGAGGGCGAGTACGACGGACTGGAGACGCAGGCGCAGACCGAGGCGCAGACGAGCGACTTCCTGCGTCATCAGATTGAAGAGCTGCAGCTGCAGTTGAGACAGCACGAAGAGGCAAAGGAGATAATCAACAAGAAGAAGGACCAAGTGGGGGAACACATCGAGGAACTCTGCTGGGAGCTGCAAGGTACGCGGGCAGAAGGTTTGGGTGGATGCAGATGTGGGAGTTACTGATACTGATTGAGTGGTGGGTGTTGTTTTGTCCGGCAGCGCTGAGCTGGAGATGCTTCGACCAAGCGGCTTTGCATCGGGTCCTTGATTTCCTGGGGGAGAAGGACCTGATCGCATGGTGCGTTAGCGTCACTCACAAAGGGGTTTTAACGGGATGAACAACTTACGTTTGGTTTTGACGATTTTGTTTTTTCCAGGTCGTTGACGAGCAAAAAGTGGTACGAGCTCGGACGCGCATATCAAGCTGGCAAGCGCGAGAGTACTAAAGTCCATGTTCAAGCTCCTGCGTGAGGAAGAGTTTTCATATCCTGATCTTTAAGCTGCAGGCACTACTGCTGGTTACATCACTGGTCGTTCGAGAGCTGCTCGATGGTCGCCAAGAGTTTTCTATCCACATTTCAAATAGATTTCCGTTAGTTTGCGACGAATGAATGGTATGTCAAAGATCTCCGTTGCAAGGTAGAATCGTACTTGGCGGCGTCAAAGTCACTTGAGGCTTTCTTCGACAGCAAACCTTCTCTAGGCTTTCTCGCCCTTGATTGACTACTCGCGTCTTCCGTCATTTCCAAGACTTCATCGATATCTGCAAGTACCCTTTCTTGGGAAGAAATATCATCTGGACGCATATCCCCTATCTGGCTGAGGCGCTGTGCCATTCAACGCAAATAGAGAGAGGGAGAGAGAGTTAGCCCTAGGATATTAACTTTATGCGGCATCGTCGAACCCTTACCTTTTGTGAAACCTTAAATTCCTCATCGATTGAGTTTGCACAAATCTCCAATACACGAAGACGTTGCGTCATTCGTTGCATGTTATCGCGCAAGTCAATCAGCGAGTTGATTCCACTCGCCCCCTCTCGGTCGTCACTTCTTCTGCTACTCGTGCGTTCTTGGACAGGATACTGTTCTCGGTATCTGGCGCGATACCTTGTCTTCATCGAGTCGCCTATTTGTTCCAAAGTATCATCTTCTTGAGCTTGACTGTTACTAAGATTCGGCGAATGTTGACCGTCCGACTGATTTTCATCACTTCCATCCTCGGAATTTACTCTTCGCGGCACGAGGACGGTTGAAACGGAGGGCGGCATCGTAATATGCGCTGAGTCGTCAGATGCATCGTTGTTGGTGGTAGGATCTGTTTCGTTTGGAGAGCCAAAACGAGCCACTTGTAGAAATTTCTTTCTCTCTTTGAAGTGAGACCTTGTCCTAACCTTTTCCGCTCCATCGAGATCTACCCAAATAGGATACTTGTCCGCAATGCTCAGAGGTGGCGGCCCTTGTTTTCTTCGCCCACTGTTAGTTGGGCCATTTTCAGGCACGCCACACTGAATTCCCATACTTTTTTGTGAATTGCTCGTGTTGACAGCAACAGAGCAATGAGTAACGTCGCATTCTTGTGTCATGGGCGACCTTTTCTCCGGACCGATGTCTTTTGTTTCTTTCGCTGCAGAAACTGGTGAATCATCGTCCTCAATGGGGTCATTGGTCTGCGCGCTTATTGTCTTGAGTTGAATCACCTGTGCGGACTCTACACTCGCGTTTATAGCTACTGAAGTACGTGTGTATGCCTTCGGGAGCCGTTCCAGCTCCTGGTGAACGAATTGTTTTTTTCTCACGGAGGGGTTGCGCTGTTCCGAGTTCCTACCCAGCAACTTCAAGCTCGCGTTGTCGATCCCGTATTCTAGTCGTAAGGAATAAACGGGTTCTTTTGCTGGAAAGCTTAGACTTTCGCAGCTGCGCTGATTCCTCGAGGATTTCTTGATGCCAAGACGATTTCGTTTTTCGCGTCTCGACATAACCTCAGCCGGACTTGGATTGTCGTGATTGGCCTCAATATCCAAAGTGGGATTGACACTCTTCGCAATGTTAGGCGTTCCATTTTCGTTAGCAGTTTTCGAACCTCCTGGTTCACTGCTTGTGTGGCCACACTTTTCTTGACGGAGACGAAAAAGTTTGAGTGCATTTCGAACAGAATCTTGCCGGTCGGAAGGCTTAGCGAGCGGATTAGTTTGCTTCTCTGCCTCAGAACCGCCCGATGAGTTTCGATGTCGACTCAAGTCGCGAACTTGATGTGACATCCTTGCCATTCTCTGGTCTGCTAAAGCAACAACATCTCCTCCGGTAGTATCGACTCTCTTTTCTGATATTGATCGCTGTTTACCTTGATCCAAAGTGGGTACTGTTTTCTCAATCCCAGCGTCATGTCCATCTTCGTAAGAGCTCGATGGTCTAGATTTCCCGACGGCTGTCACAGCATGTATTTTTTCTTCCAGATGCCTCGCTTGTGCTTGCAACAGTGCTATGACTTCGTTACGAGATATCGAAATCTGAGGCTCCAGCAATACTTGGCCAGTAGTAGAGATAGGAGTTTGGTCAGGACCT
Source organism: Phytophthora pluvialis (assembly GCA_001314425.1). Taxonomy (NCBI): domain Eukaryota; phylum Oomycota; class Peronosporomycetes; order Peronosporales; family Peronosporaceae; genus Phytophthora; species Phytophthora pluvialis. Next base: position 7,960 of record LGTU01000149.1, read on the forward strand.
GTGCTTACAGGTAGCAGTTGTTCAACATTGTCACGCGAATCTTTTGGGGACTCAACTTCAGGCGTTCTGAGTGGGTGAGAACGTCCTGGTACAGAAGTGCTAGTTGCTACCACTTCAAAGGGATATTTAGTCAGCACCGACATGATCTGCAAACACTCTGGATCACAACAGCAGTCGACTAGCACATCGATGTCACTATTCTCGTGGTGCGTCGGCTCTGCATTCTCAAGGTTGTCTCGAAAACGGTGAAAAGCTCGCCTAATGTGCTTTTGAAGCTTCTGGAAATGTTGTTCGCACTCCTCTACCGACATACTCATAGATGAGTGTTGGATTACTTGTCGTAAAATTTTATACCGTTTAAGGTGCCGCGTGAGAATCTTCTGTGCCGGGAACCCCCATGCAATGACTGCAGCTGTTTTGCTCGGATTCATTGCGGCAGCATCTTCCAATAGTGACAATTGAATGCTAAGATGCTCTTCGTTGGCACCATACACTTTTCCGAGAGCGTTAAGGTGGAGCGCACAAGTGGCAGCGAGAGCACCAAGAATTTCTGTCTCATTAGTTTCACCTTTCATCTTGACAATATGTGCACCTCGACTGCAATTTGCAGCCTTCTCACGAAGCCATAGAGCCCACGCGACCAGTACCAGAGATCGAGCAATTTTTTGTGACCTGAGAGATAACCCTGGCTGGACCTCTTCCGGTTTGCGGAATCTAGGTAAGCGCAGCTCGGTCTCTTCTGGATTGATGATTGCTCGCACCTTTGTAATGCAAACGTGTAGTTTTTCATGCTCTTCTGCGAATGATTCCAATTGAGCATCGAACAAATTCAGTACGAAAGCGCGCTGAAAAAGGCTTCCAACATCTTCGCTAGCTGCCTCCAGGTGCCAAACGATTCGCGATATCAAACAAACCACACGAGCACGCAGCCGCTTATCAAGGTGCGAGAACTCCCACAATGTGTTCATACTGGAAGCAGCACAATGTGTTTTGCCTGTCGTCCTCGCCAACTCAGCAGATAGAGACCGATGATAATCGTCGAAATCGGCGTCAATTGCAACTGAAAAGCGCCCTATATTGGATTCCGCTTCTCGGTTGGAGTATTTAAACTGCCGACGAGCGCCTATTCGACGTACTATCGCCATCGTCTCGCCAAAATATGCTTCACAAGCTTGCCAATGCAGATTGTTGACTTGCAAGACATCATTCGAAGATGTTTCGATTTCGGTTGCTGTTGCGTAGACTGATACCAAACCTTGAACGCACGAATGTGCTACAAGGCTTCTACTTGCCATGCAAACGTTTAATAGCAGCTGCATCGTGTTGGATTTCGTTGCTAACCTGGAAGCTTGACTCACTGTAGCCTTATTTCCAGCAATTATAGATTCAGGGTCATCAGTTAGTCGCACCCAAGGTTTTAGAAAGCAGCACAACGACTCCTTTCGCTTTAAAGTAATTGGAGGCACAAGTGAGAAGAAGTGCTCCAGATCGACCATTACTCCATTCACGTGTAGGCAGCAGCAAATTATTGTGTACGATGCAAACAACCCCTTCAGCTGCTCGATTAACGGATCACTGCTTCTTTCAGCATTGGCTATTGATTCTACGCCCGATGACCCGTCTCCATGTTCAATGATCCGCTGACACAGCGAAAAAATCTGAGATGCCTCTCCCGGTACTAGCTTATCACCAGAATGGATTTCCTGCAATAGCGCACGTATCCGTATAAAATATACCCGAAGAAGTGCTGTCGCTTCCGTAGAATATATCCACCAGTCTTCGCTTTCGTTGACCCCACTCCGCAGGTTTCGAACTTGTTGAGAAACTGCTGCAATCTCCTTGCGGTAGTATAATTTTCGATCAAATGTCGTTGTACACCCGGGGAGAACAGCGAGTATTTTTGAGCTTATTTGCCGGAGTATTGGCGCCCCCAGCGATATTGTGAACGAAATCAGCACTTCCATCAATTTCAAACTTTTGCCGATACAGTCAATCGGATCCCGGGAGTTGCCGTTGTTGACCGAGTCACCGGCCAACTGTTGATGAATGAGGCGGAGCAGCGTAAAATACAAGTGCTCAAAATCTCTATGGTTTTGCGTGAGAGCAACCTTCGCGATATCAAGGAGGTCGTTCGAGCTGGGAGAAGATTTGCCCTCCAATAGTTCGTGAATGCAGTCGCCAATTTCCTAGCAAGTATAAACGTGTTTGTCAGCTCCCATCCACGAGTAAGAGACAAGAAGCAATCCAAACGTACGGAGGATTTCTTGTCAAGTCTCGTTATAACTCGCCTGTTGCAATGAGCAAACGCACGACTTCCAAGTAACTCTATCGAGTTGTTCGAGTCATCGCAGATACTTGACGAGGATTCGTCGGCAACAATTTCAAGCTCGAACGCTGCGCAACTTGGTCCAAAATCAACTACAAGCTGCTTTTCCTGCGCAACCCACGCCAGCTATTTGTTATGTTTGCACGGTTAGTGTGAGCAATCGCATAGAATCAGTCAAACGACAGAATGCTGACAGGCACGGTGATTACCTGTAGAGCAGCGGAAACTGCCTTTCCTAGTAGAGCACTGAGACTGAGGCGCTTTGATATCGTGCTGGATGTCGTGATAGCCAGGAGCTCGAAGGTCCCCGTATCGCTAACGCAGGCAATACTGATTTGTCCTGAAATCAACACAAAGCGATTAAGTACTCATTGTAACTTCGATAGCTTCACGGTTGACATATCGTACCATTCGCAAGCAGCATCGCGAAAGCAGCATCGTGATGGACCCATGCGCCATCCAACACTCGATGATCCAAGGCAAGTCGTTTCACCAAACTGTTCCTTAAATCCTGATCAACTTGGAAGTGATACAATGTGCTTCCAACAGTCAGCACCGCGGATTTCCACTTTTCCGTCATAAATAACGCCAGCCCCTCAGCAGAGTCTGCATCCGAAGCAGAAGCTCCCATCGTCCTGGGCGAAAAAATAACTGGAGTCCAGCGTGCGTCCACATCGAATAGCCACTTCTCTACAATCGCAGACCCGCTCGTATCTCGTCTTGCGCGTAGATACACAAAGCAGTTTCCCATCACAGCTGAGCTCATAAATCGCCCACGACTGCATAAATCAACTGATGCAGCAGTGTCAACCGCTACTCCATCCACAACTCTCCACTCAGATTGACTTGTTGTCTCTAAACTTCCACTATGATCCCAGTCGCTTCGACTCCAGCTGTACAATCTTCCAGTCGTTGCTCCCACCACCGCAACCTGCTCCCCGTTTAAATCCACAAAGACATCCGCTACCTGCTCGTTCAAATCTGGCACAGCCCTCGCTCTCACTTCCCAAGCCTGGGAATCCACAATGTAAACTGCACCAGACAATTCCCCATCATCATCGCGCTTATTTCCCCATGCAACTCCGTAATCCCCACTCCAATTCATCTTGCTAAACGTGACGTTTTGGGGCAGCTCCACGACGTGTCGGACGTCCACTGACCCTGCGCAGAACCTCTGTGTATCCAGCACCCGCAGCGAGTTCTCCCCACCCCTCAGCACCACAGTGTTCTCCGTCGTGTGCAGAACACGTCCATGCCTCGATCCGCTCCCAACTCGCTCTGCATCCAGCGCAATCGCTGTCGGCGCGCCGCACACCCGCGCCCCCCGGCCCATACGTCGACAATGATTGTGTGTCCTTTCGCGGATTAAACCCAATTTGCACCAATCAGCTCGCTCCAATTAATTACCGGAGCCCCCAAAACTAACTGAGTCAAAACAAGTCCCCACTCGATCGATGGCGGGATCCGACAGCTCCGAGGAAGACGAGCCCATTGCGGCGCCGCCAGCGGCCCCCGCGCCCCCTGTAGGGCGTCATGTTGAAGTTCAGCGTCTCCTCTCTCTGCTGATACTAACATCTCCCGTGAACTCGCTCTGCAGAAGGCGTGGATGGACGAGGACGCCGACGAGGAGGAGGAGGACGCCGACCTGAGCCAGCTGCAGCGCCAGCGCTCGCCCAAGTTCAAGCGCTGCCTGGCCGCCGTGGAGAAGGACCAATGGAACGCCGACGCCTGGATCGCGCTGCTTAACGAGGTGCAGCTGCTGCCCGTCGCCGAGGCCCGAGAGCACTACGAGGCCTTCCTCGCGCAGTTCCCCACCTCTGGACGCTGGTGGAAGCTCTACGCCGAGCACGAGCTGAGGGAGAAGCAGTACGACCGGGTGCAGGAGATCATCAAGAAGTCGCTCATGCAGCTGCGCTGCCCCAACGTGGACCTCTGGCGCTTCTACCTGGACTTCACCAAGGTCGCCAAGCTGGACGTGGCCGTGGACTCGAAGGACCCGGCGGCTATTGCCACGGCCAGGCAGCTCATGGTGGACGCCTTCGAGCTCGCTATTGAACGAGTCGGGGGCTCCATCCATGCGGCCCCCGTCTGGCAAATGTACCTGGCCTTTGTACAGGAGGAACAGGACCCGCAGGCCTTCCTGAACGTCAGGAAGCTCTACCATCGCATGGTCATGGTGCCGCTCAACGGCATGGAGACCATATGGAGGGACTACGAGAAGTTCGAGCGGGCGATCCCGAACAACGAGGCGTTGGCGCAGAACTTCTTCAAGGTCTTCCGACCCAAGTTTGATGCGGCGCGTGCGGTGCTGAGGGACCGCAAGAAGCTCTACGACCAGGTCAACACCAACGTGCTGGCGGTACCCGCGACGAGCTCACGAGCCGACGCAGCGGATATGGCCAACTGGCAGAAGATCCTCACGCTGGAGATGAGCAACCCCGAGAGGTTGGACGCGCTGCGCCTCAAGTCGCGCATGCGCTACACGCTCGAACTCTTCGTGAGCGTGAAGCGGCATTACCCCGAGGCATGGTTCCAGTACGCCTCGTACGAGAACCAGGCGAACGACCCCGAGGCAGCAAGTAGCGTGTTTGAACGCGCAATTGAAGCAATTCCGGACTCGAGCTATCTGCACTTTGCATTTGCTGACCACCACGAACTGCGCGGAGACATCCCTGCTGCCAAGGCCATTTACGAGAAGTTGCTCAAGGATCATGTGTCGGCGTTAGCGTATGTCACGTACCAGCGCTTTGCTCGTCGTGCGTACGGCGCAAAGGGACTAGCCGAGGCTCGCGCAGTCTTCAAGAGAGCGCGCAAAGACGAGCGTGAGGGGGCGTGCACATACCACGTCTTCGCTGCGTCAGGTAAGCAAGCGCCCTATCGTTCGCTCGATTGTTTTACAATATGACTAACGCGCCCGTGATTGCTCGTTTCGCAGCACTGTTGGAGTTTTACAGTGACAACTCTGAAGCTGGAAAAGACATTGCGCTCAAGATCTTTGAGCTGGGCTTGAAGAAGTGCATCCAGGAGCCTGCCTACGTGTTGTGCTACCTCGATTTCCTTGGCCATCTGAATGATGACAACAGTACGTGCTTCATGGTGTTTTGTGAATCTAAAGTGGAGTCTGATGCAAGTGTGCTGTTACAGATATGCGGTCCTTGTTTGAGAAGGTGCTGTCGGTGATGCCTTCGGAGGTATCACGCCCGATTTGGGACCGATACGTTGTGTTTGAGCACACGATGGTGGCCAGCGGTGGCGATCTTGCCACTGTGGCAAAAGTGGAAGCTCGACGGGCGATGGCGTTCCCGGACGAGCCTTTTGTGGAGATGAAAGGCCTGCTGAGTATCGCCCACCGCTACTCATTCCTGGACTTGCGGCCACCGACGAACTGTGACCAGAGTTTTCTCGACATGTATCGCTCCACATCCCGTGGTGGATCGACTGGAGGCAATCGTGATGGTGGAGGCGAAGATGGAGAAGGAATGGGAGGCGCAGGCCTTGGGGGTGGCTTTGGCCTTGACATGGAAAGGTGCGCAAATTGGTCGAATAGTTGTTTCCCGTTAGACCGCGCGCTGTACGTGTATTTTAATGCTGACGTTATGGTGTGTACGTACCTACATGCAGGCACATCCCTGGTCCTCCGCTGCCTGACTTCTTGAAGGAGTTTGCGGGAATGCTGCCTTTGAACTTGCCCTGGAACGGGCCGATTGCTGACGTTGAACACATCTTCCGCGCGATGCTGCTTGTTGACTTCCCTTCCCGCTCGCGTATCGAGCAGATTGCGCAACAGCAACAGCAGCAAATGCAACAACAGCTAGCGCTTCAACATCAAAAACAACTTCAGCAACAAGCCGCTGAGGCCGAAAAGAATAGTGGGCTTGGCGACGATGATGGCGCCTCTGGCGTGGTGAGCAAGCGACCGGCGCACGACATTTTCCGCTCGCGTCAAAAGCAAAAGCTGTCGAAGCTCGGATAGTTTAGGTATGACGAGTAGAGAACGATACAGTAGTCCGAAACGCTGCAAATACTATGTGCGAACGAACACCTTAACTCTTGTGCGCCTTCTTTTGCTTTTTGAAGTTGACGACAATGGTCGGAAACCCCAGGTCCTCGTTGTCCTGGAGTTCCACCGCAGGCTTCTTTCTTCCAGTTACAACCGACACAGTCGAGCTCTGCACGCGGTTTGCCGAAGCTGCTGCATAAGATTTCACAACAAAGCCATTGGCACCGTCGTCCTCTTCTTCAGACAGCGATTCGTCGTCGAGTTCGTCTTGCTCTTCGTCATCCTCAAGATCGGTCTCGTCGTCATCGTTATCAATCGACACAGCAGGACGCCAATCTTTGAGGAGTGTAGCCGTGAACTCTTTGGCCTGGAGAGTCCGACATGCAGAGACAAGTTTGTCATCGCTGAGCATCACATCTCGATGATCGTAATCGCTCCAAGCACTTTGTGCAGATGCCCAGTTGCCTCTCGCCGTTTCCAGAGCGATGTTATTTACCGTACTGTTCGAAGACACGAAGAATTATCGGCATTAATACGATGGAACGTAGACGGATATTGTGTAACAACGGCGTACCTTTGGTCTTGCAAGAAGTCTTGGAGCTCTTGGATGCCGTGGGAAAAGAATGGGAGCACCTTCGCTTCTGTCTTTGAAATCCAGCGGCGCGTATTGTACTTCTTTCCGTACGTCTTGGCCAGCAACTCGTTGGCCCACCCTCCCTTTCGGCGAGAGTTTCCATTGCGCTGCATTTTCAGCACAACACGCTCCTGGAAGGCTGATGTCACCGTCTCCATGGTCGCTGCCATCGCATCCGCAGCACCGAATAGAACGCTCAAATGCCCCAACGCGCCTGTGTTATCGGTCACGCTTTGCTCGACGCGCCACGCGATACACTTCGTTACGATCGATTTTGCGGTCCGAGTAGCAAAAGCTCCTCCCCGCAGTACCAGTAAGTTCGTCTTCACCGGTAAATTGAAGCCGCAAGCTTCAGCTTGCGCGAACACGCGTAGAGCACTTTCAAAAACGTGCATCGCTCGGCAGTAATCCGCAAATGGATTAAAGTCCTCAAGACCTTGTGAACTTGGCTTCCTCGGCGCTGCCCGATACAGTGAGGCAATGGCACACAGCAGGACGGCCTCGATGAAATATGGCAACGACTCGTTTGTCAGGCTTTTCAGCACAATGTGCTCTCCATCTACAACCACAGCGAGCTCATCCTGCCGGCGCTTTTCTTCCAAATCATCTTCGTCAGATTCGTCTTCGCTTTCTTCTTCGATACTTGCTGCACGGTTCTTTCGGCTCCTCTTGTCCTCGTGTGGTACAGCAGCAGCAATAAGAACGCGCATTTCCTCGAGATACTGAGTCAGCAGAAACGACCCCGCCGATGCAGAGGTAGAGTACGCCCAAGACCCAACCACGAAGTACGCGATATGACGCCATCTCAAAGAAGTGCATCGGTACTTCGCCAACGAACACACACGGCCATTACTGGGCGACACGACAGCATTGGACAGAGACCTTAACGGGAGACCGTTGAAGAATTTTCCAGTGTAATTTTCAACTTGGCTTGGAGTCTGGAGTGACGGGAACGTTTGGTGCAGCAGAGCTAGACACAGTTGACTAACCAGGGGGCTTTTCCTCGTGTTCAACACGAGCGAGATCAGAGCATCAGTAGCCAGACAAGCCAGCGTAGGATCCTGGCGTACACCATCGACACAGATTAGCTCAAATTGAATCGTCCATCTCACTACAGGCAGGGGGTGCATCACGTGAAGGCTTACCGTCAACTCAAGGCACTGACGAGCCAGAAACCGAAAGAATGTCTCGTTGCATCCGTGCGGGTTACCGCAGCGAGACATATCGTCGTCTGGAGTTGCGCCAGCGGCGAGAAGCTCCATCGTTTTGTCTGTCCAACTGGATTCTCCCGCCGCAGTGGCAATGCGGCACTCCTCTAATATTACAATAAAGGCGTCGTAGATGCACGCCAGACTACTAACCATCAAGTTTCTGGTTGCAGAGGTCGCAGCTGCGACCTCTGTCGAGTCGGCCTCAAAATCGTCGTCCATAACGCTACCAGGTTGATCGAATTCTTCATTGCTAATTGTACGGCTCAACTCTGCCGCACGATGGCACAACCACTTAACTGTCCGGCGCCCTTCACTCCTAGAGACGAGCAATCTTTGGTTTCCACCAGCACTCGACGAGACATCGCAATCACCGGAGCCCGAAGAAGTTACAGCACCAGACTGTAAGTGCCGATCAAATACCCGTAGCACTTCCAACTCGTGTGATAACGACAGCGGTGGGTCCAGAAAGCTTTTCCACTGTCCTTCAAAAACCAAGCAGATCACGCAAAAATCCAGACCGAACAGCGAGGCCCGTGGGAGTTCTCCTTGCACTCGACGAAGCTGGCCGTTCAACATTTGCTCCACGATCGATACCTCTAGCAACAGCCATTCAAACTCTTGCTTCCGCGTTTCAGCACGCCGTGAGCTCGACGTGTCGTCTAGACAATCTAAGCGGGCCTGGATATTGCGGTTTTGGCCAGCTAGCATCCGTTCCAGTTGATCACGTTGCTCCAAGCAGGTACGCAACCGAGTTGCCGTCCGCGAATACTGCTTCATGCATTCGTGTTTCGACTTGGAGCTAGCGACCATTTGTGTGTACTGCTCAGCAGCGAAGTTCGTTGCCGCCACTGACATGTCTAGTGCACAGACTAGATTCCAGACAACGTTGTTCAATGCTGAAGGTTCGATAGAGCCGCACATTTCCGCATCCATTGCCAGTTTATAAGCGGTCGGGAACAAGAACGCAGCATCCACAATTTCGCTTTGTTCAGCCGGAGTCGCAAACTCCAGATAGCAATGGAAAAGCTCCCGAAGGAGACAGATTTTCATCAGGTACTCTTGCTCCGTCAGCCTTCTAGTTGTTTCACGTTCATGGACACCCATAACGCTAAACGTGGGTGAAGGGACACCAAACCGCATTTTAAGCACAAACTCAGTCGCATCCACAACCAGAGGAGTCGTCGATCCTTCTTGGTCAACCATAATGGCTTTCTTAGCATCCTCAAATACTATGGCAAGGCTCTTGTCGTCTTTCGTCCGCTGCAGTATCAGGTCGTGTGGTGCCCAAGACAACCCTTTCTTCCGAAAAACCTGAGAGATGGCCGAGGTTAACAAAGCCCGTTCTTGTTCCAAAGCGGATGCTTCGCGTGTCCAGCTCATTTCATCTCGTACAAAGCGCATCACATACAATAGCGTCTCGTCACGATTCGCAGAAGTTAAAAGACGTAGCATCCAGTTTGCTAACGACTTCCGATCTCGAGATTCCACGACAACCTGGTTCTTAAGCAGGTGCCCAGTAAGGAAAACAGCCATGAGTTGTTTAATCTCAACTGCACTGGCGCGAGTTTGTAGTGACCGACCGCTCTGAAGTCTAAACGATTGCTGGTCGTGAGTCAAACCAGAGGCCCCCACCCTAGACACCAGTTGTTTCTGAATGGTGATCATGAGCAGTGAATAGATACCTCGTTCCTTCTTCGTCAGCAGCGCCATGGTCGAACAAAGAAGGTCAAGTATGTGTGACGGATACTTTCCATCAACCTCGGACTCCGTCGTAGCAGAAGCAATTCCATGCAGATGATCGAGGAATAAATGAGATGATGATGCCAATGCACCAGCATTCCTCCGCGCAAGTGTCGAAAACCGTAGTGCAATCACTTCGGCAACATTCCAGCACAGTGCGCTGCGAGTACGCTGTACTGAGCTAGCGTTGCCAAGCAGCAGCAATTTTTTCGGTTGGCTGGCAATTGTCAATAAAAGAACCAAGGCCTGTTCGAAAGTGTCAGCAACAAAACCGGGCATGAAGTTAAGAGTGATAAGCAGAGCAGCATCTGCCTTACCTCTTCCTGCACAGTGCTTCTGGACTCGATCAAAACGATCAGGGAGTCTACGGAACTGGCAATCAGACTTAAAGCCAACGCTGGTTGGGTTGATGTGCGGAAGCAAACCGCAAGAAGGCAGCTACAGAAGCGGACAAAGGACGGGAGCAGGTATGCCCACTCTGGCCTCACAAGCATGGCAGCAGCTTCACGCATCATTCGGCCATGCAACCGACCACTTTGAGCAACAGACGTCGTTGTCCTTACAGCCAACTACAGCACAAGCAAGCAGCGTGAGTGAGCGCCAATTTGTCCCACTGGGATCGCATAGAACCAAGGGCTTACCTCGTTTTCTGCAGACTTCCCCATCACAAAGGTCAGCAGGACAATATCAAACGTCGTCAAGGGATCGACATGTCTGATGAGGCGAAGCAGCGCAGTCAAGGCGACCGATCCTGCAGTCGCACAGCGCCCGATAACCTCCATCGTGAGCGACAGCGTCCCTGATTTGATGCGGTTGCACTCGGTTCGAAGTCGGGCAAGCGCCTTCGGAGCCGACGACTTGGTCACCATCGACAGTAAGCTCTGCACCACCGCTGGGATATCCTCCTCCACCGCTGCATCCAGTAGTGACTGCACCGCAACAGCATCCAGCAAAGGTTCAGTCCCCAGTGACTACGATCCACCCCAAATAAACTTCAACAGCTCCGTTGCCAAACCTGCGTCGCCTCCACGACCGTGTTCTTCTCGCTGTTGTCCAGCGGCATCTCGGCCAGCGACCCGAGCACGGGCACGAGCAGCGATCGGTCGGTTGCCAGCAGCTCCAAATAGGCTTGCACCACCAGCTGCACGCACTCCTTGGACTGGTACGTCAACTACACACCACACACCCGTCAACTTTTGGCACCAAATGGCGACACAACACATGCCCCTTTGTCGCTATCAGGCCCGCACCTTGGGCAAATGGTGGATCAGCAGCACGGGGTGGTCGCTGAACAGCAGCAGCGTCAGAATCTCCTCCGTCAGCTCGCGCGTGGGCGCCACGTAGTTCCCCAGCAGCCGCAGCAACGCGTTCACGTCGTCGCCCGAGTCGTCGGCGCCGCCGCTGCGCAGCCGCTCCAGCACCAGGTGCGCCGTCTCCACGCGCTGCAGGCTACTCTGGGTGCGCAGCAGCCGTCGGCACATGTCCAAAGCCTGCGCCACGTCCCCGTCGACCACCAGCTCGCGATGCCCCTCCGCCATCTCGCAGCTACCGACCGGTATTGTAAATGTTGGAGGCCGTCAATTGTTACATTAGGTTTTGCGAGTGACCTTTTTGCTTGATTCAAATTTGAATTTCGCGCGCCATCCAGATGCTAAAATCGAACCAGCCGTTTCAAAACCATCTGGGCTCATGTCGAAAGCTATTTTTGCCAGGGACTCACCTTTGGCTCACTTTGTGGCTTGCTTGGGGGCCTGGTTGCCGACACCAGGTCAGCGTCTGTCACTTCGCAATCACCCAGCAGCTCCGCCCCACACCCGCTCGCTCCATTTATATACAACTCCGCCCAATGGCACAGGAGACGGAGCCCGTGGCCGCCACGCTCGACGCGCCGAGCCCCAAGCGCCGCAACCGCAAGAAAGGCCGGCGCGGGTCCACGGCCGGAGCAGACGACGACGACGACGGCGACGAGGCCGCTGCCGACCTCATCTCGCTGCCGTCGCCTGTGGCCGCCATGAGCTCGAGCGCTGTCGACGTGTTCGCGACGCTCGAGATGGAGCAGGCCGTGGACGAGCTGGCGCTGACGCAGCCGACGGACACGAAGCCGGCGAAGGAGCAGGAGGACGGACTGCTCAAGCTGCCAATACACCCATCCAGTGGTCGAGTGCCGCTGACGCCGCCCCCAACGCCCGAGCCGTTCCTGGTGCACTCGCCTGAGAAGGAGCAGTCGAGGGTTGCGCCCATGTCGCCGGCCGGCCAGCAGCTGCTGCCGACACTTGTCGAGACGCCGCCGACGCAAGTTGAAGTGGCGACGGAGACGCAGGTTGACGCTGCGACTAAGGAAGAAGGAGCCCCGACGTCCGTGGATGAGGCAACGCTTGCGGGCACAGACGATGCGACTGCAGTCCAGACGAAACAGCAGACTCCGGACGCTGCGGTGGAGCAGGAGACGTCGGCGCTGAGCAACATCCTAGCAGACATGACACTGGCCAACGGACGTGCGCCAGCCATCGGGTCGGCCGAGAAGCCAGCCAGCGTTGCCGTAGCAGAGATGGTGTGTGGCGAGCAACCGCAAGCACCCGTCGCAGATGATAACGCGCCCCCAACGGCTGACGTCCAGGTGAATTCAATTTCAGCTTCACCAACTGCCGCGGCAACAACAGTACCATCTGGTGAAGCTGTCGTCTCTGAAATAGCGGCAACTACTGCCCTGCCAATGACGGTCGTTCTACCAGAGGCCCCAATAGTTCCTGAGGCAGCGTTTGTCGAGACCCCAGTTGCAACGCAGCCAGTGTCAGCCGATACACCAAAGGCAACTGAATCGACTCCTTCAGAGCTTCCAGAGGCAATTAAACCGGTGCAAGCCGAGATCCCGACCGAAGCGGCTGCTCTGGTATCGCTAAACGAGGAGAAGAAGACGTTGCCAGAATCGTCGCAACTCCCTCGCCGTAACAAAAGAAAGGGAGACTCCCCGGAACCAAAGCTGCACATGACCCCGGCTACGACTTCGAGACTCTTTAGCAAAGCCCACCCGAGCAAAGCTCTTGTGTCCTCAACAACCGGTGAAAGTGCTGGCAGCTTGAAGCAAGCGACAACGAAGGACTCGTTAGAAGCGCAGCCACAGCCGCGCCCAGCCAAACGAAAGGGCGACACGACCGACGTCAAGCCTCCGCCTGCCCCTGCGACAGCAACAGCAGTCGCGAAGGAAATCCGTCCCAAGCGCTTGGTTGCGCGGTCGAACGTAGGGTCTACGCTGAACAAAGCAAAACCCGCCCCGGAAGCGAAGCCGAAGCCCGAGGTAACAACGCGTCCTGCTCACGATAACAAGAAGGAGTCAATGATGAATCCTACAGCAAGCAGCCTGGCGCGAGCAACCGCAGCTGAGGCCCGCAAAGCCTTGCAGAATAGTGCTGCAGCGAAAAGAACATCAGCACGCAAGCCGATGAGGACCAAGAGCGCGACAAAGTCGGCCGTCCCTGTACCTAATGGTTCTTCTGCTCAGGACAAGTCTGTCCTTGCTCCTCCAGCTCCGACTGCGGCCGATGATACTGATGACAGCCAGCGAAACGTGAAGCGGCGACTTAACGTAACGGATGCGGAAGCCGTGAGCAAGCGCTTGTACGAGGATGCCAAGGAGGCAAAGGCACGAAAAGATGCTCGGCGTGCCGAGTTGCAGGAAAACTATACATTTGCGCCGCAAGTCAACAACGTTAAGCGACGCACTGCTCCCGGAGAAACGGAGGATGCGAATCAAGATCGCTTCACTCGTTTGCACGCCCAAGCCAAGGAGCTCCAAGAGAGGAAGCGTGGGCTTCAGCAGCAACATGAACGGGAAGGCTGCACGTTTGCTCCGACCATCTCTGCTCGAGCCAAACGTTTGGCTCAACCAAGTTCAGGCCCGCGGTACGAAAACCTCTACAAGCATGCCCAAGAGATGAAGCAGAAACGCGAGGAAAAACTTCTAGAGCAAACCAAAACTACGGAGGAGCAATGCCCTTTTAAACCCAAGATCACGACTTCCAAGTCGCCAGTGAAGACCAAGCCTCTTTACGACTTTGAGCGCGAGAAGCTAAAGCGCCTAGCTCTTGAACAGAAGAAGATTGAATCTGAAATGAGCGAGTGCACATTCAAGCCGAAGGTGTCGGCGAAGCGCATGAAGTCCAAGCCAGAGGGACCATCGGACGCGGCTACCGATCGTGTTACGGACGCTAACCCTTACAATCGCCTCTATCAAGCCAGCATTGACCGAACGGAGCGTCTGCAAAGGCTTCGCCAGGAGCGCGACGATGAAGAAAAGGCGCAGGCACCGTTCCAGCCCAAGATCACCGCTCGTTCGCGAATGCTGAAGGCGAAAGCAAAGACAAAGGAGCCTTTTCACAAGCGATTGTACAACAAGGACTACATGAAGAAGCTGGATGCCGACCGGGAGCAGCGGCGTCTCGAAGAGGAACAGCAGTTCACGTTCAAGGTACGATGCGTGCTTGATTGGCGAAATGCTTCGTCGCTTACATATTGTTGTTTGTTTGATGTGCTGCAGCCAGAGATCAATGAGCCTCCTGAAGAGATCAAGGCCAAAGTTAATGAGCGAGCTAGTCCTCGGAAGACCATTTTCGAGGTTCGTCAAATCTAAATGCACGTTACATGCACCTTTCGGTGGGTTGCTTATCTCCTTCATCGTCGCTTTCATTGAATGTAGCGCCTGTACGACGAGAAAGACAAGATGAAGGAGAAGATTGAGATGGGCGAGGAGCTGAGGCTGCAGAAGGAGATGGCCGAGTGCACTTTTCGACCTCTGATCGAAGTGGATGCCGTCCAGAGTTCTGGCGAGCCGGCCCCTCCAGTCTGGGAGCGACTGCTGAGCTACGACAAGGCCCAAGTGATAGAGGAGCGCGAGAAGCTGAAAGAGCAGCTGGAAATGCAGGAGTGCACCTTCAAGCCTGAGGTCAAGTCACCTGATGCGCATTTGATGAAGCGGAGTCCATCGTTCAACGTCTTTGACCGGCTGACTGGCAGTGGAAGCAACTCACCGCTGGACCCGGCAAGAGCAAATTTTATCACGAGACGTCCGAGCAGCTCCCCAGGGCGACAGAGCCCCGACGTAAGTTCAGAAGCCTGTGCGGACTCGATTCATGATCGCAAGAGAATTTCTAACATCGTGAATTCCTTGTCCGCAGACGAAAGGTGCATCAATTGGACGGATCATCAAGCTGACGAAGTTCTCCCTGCCAACCGAGAGGAAGAAACCAAGCCGGGCATACTCCATTAGCCAGCCTTCCAGCGTGAACAAACCAGCGATAAAGAGGTCCACGTCGTTTTCCGGACCCAAGTCTGCAGCCTCGTCGCCGACGCTGTCAACCGCGGACATCCTCTCCGGCCTTGTTAGTTCACGCCAAACCGAAGCTGCTACTACTTCTAATGAAGATGCCACCCTGCCCCAATCCATCACGAACAACTACGAGTCATGGTCGGCCGAGCTGGACGCCAAGTTGCGTCACCTATAACAGCAAGGAAGACGACCCCATTATTTGAAGTATTTTTACAATTGATAGACAATCGCCTTACCGATTCGAGAAACCTTACTAAACACTGAAGCAATCCCCAGTGTCTGTGTGTGTGCATTTCAGTCAAAGGGAAGCTTCGCTGTATTGAACTGCAGCACTTAAAGAACGAAAGTGTGGTAGCAGCATTTTCGGTTTAGCGCGAGGACGTTGCAGCTCCTACTTTCGCTCCTGTGGCCAAAGGGTCCAACTTGCGGTAGTGTTATGCATCGTACACTCCTTCAAAGGTTTGACTGCACAATTGACAGTCCCTCTTGAAGCGGAGCCTCAAAACTTTTCGAAGACCGGCGGTAGACGACATCCATGGCGGAATTAAACACCACAACACCTGCCACTTGCTCGTCATAACACACGACGAAGAGCTTGTCGCAGAGGAGCATATCTTCCGCTATACCTTTCGTCGCCACATTGTGGATTGAAGTAACACGTCTTAAGTCAATCAGACAGAACTCGGTCAACCCGAGGGGGTAGTACCGACCACCACGCGAAAATCGTTCGATGTGTTCATCCAAGTTGATGGCTTCTCGCAACAACTCGATGCCCCAAAAGATGTCACCTCCATGAATGGTAAAATCGACGTACCCACTGGATCCAAACAACGCACCCACGTCGACAGACGTCACAAAAGTGCTTGGTGTGCAGCGATACGCAGCCTTGTAAAATTCCATTTGCCACGCTCTTTCCAGGGGAATATCGGTCGACAAACTTCTGCCAAGTGTCTGGCGGATGCTATCGTAATCGATCGATCGCATCACTCGAGCGATCATGTCGTGAAGGGTTTTGGGAACATCAAGTGTTCGGGTGATGTCGCCAACGCGCATCTTGACGAAGAATCGCCACATCACTGGCGTCGAGAACTCGAAACGCCGCTCAGTTTGAACCAGAATGCCCTTTCGAAGGCATTTCTCCGCTATATCAGCATCAAAATCAGAGTTGGCACCATAAACATTGCGTTCTAGCCGATTCAGCTCGTCCGAGTCAAGGGTTTTCAACACCTTCACAGCGCGTGTTGATGCCAGCGTTTCGAACAGCGCGTTATCGTTGTCTTCATACAGTGACCCACTTTGCAGCATATGGATCCACTTGGCAGGCGATGGAAGACCATGTGCACTTCTGTTACGACTTCGTTCAGTATATAAATGGCAGTCGCACAGAGACCAACGTGCCCACCCGTCAGCTCTTCCAAATTGGCACAGAATGCCTTCATCTCAGGTGACGACTCTTCAAAGCACGAGATGCCCTTAAACCACTTGGTGACGTACTCGGAGACTTCGGCATGACTAAAGTTCAGCTGGTCGATGCCCAACACAATCCTATCGTCGAACTGGATTGGAGTAGCGAGTCGCGTGTACTCCACACCAGAGCCATACGCTGCAAACATCAAGATTCTGACACTGTAGCCCCCGTTGCTTAGAACGTACTTGACCAGCTCCCAAAAAACAGTGGATTTGCGTCTCGGAGAGGTTGTTCTTTCTTTGTAGATCACTTGCACTTCGTCCACCACCAAATACACCGTATACAGTAGCCTGACGCGGGGAGATCTAAAGTTGCTTCACTCCAGTCGACCATACAACGCTTCTTGAAAACTTGCTCAAATGTCGAATCGTCGGGTATTGCCAAGGGGGAGAAGTTGAACAGAACCATCTTTTTATTTTCCTTGGTGTGTCTATTCACCAAGGATCGGCTCACGAGCATCGCCAGTGAGGTTTTCCCAGTCATTGGTGGGCTTTGCACTAGCAGGACGTGCGTTTCTTCGAGTCGGCGGACGATATTCGCAGTGACAGTGGCCCGAGAAAGCGTCCGTGGGTCGTCCAGATCAATGCCTTCTCCTCCCACAATGGATCCACGCGTGCCATACCAGACGACATCCTGATGGGCGACCGTATTCACTTGCTGCAATAACGCTGAGCCAACTTTGACCTCCCGAACCACGACCAGCACGTGAACTTGGCCCTCACCCGGTTCAAAATTATTTCCAAAGTGCTTCGCGTTCTAGAGATACAGTAAGGGATTCATCAGCAGGAAGTGGTGCGGGTTTCCATCCTCATCGGGCATGAAAGGTGCCCCGCGAGCCTTATCGTACGTCACAGCTGCCGCTCCATCCCAATCCAGCCACTCGCCGCGCTTCGTCTTCGCCAGGAAGAGCTGCACCTGGTTGGCTTCATCTGTGATCGTGAGCGGCTTCTTATCCTTGATCGCCTTCTTAAAGGCATAGACCGAGTATTTATCAGCGAAAGCGGCTTCATCCACAGGCACCGGGAACACACCACCACCTCCAACCATCCAACAGTAGACCTTCAGCATCTTTCCGTGCCGCAGATTCTCGAATGAGTGAGAGTGAAGGAAGGAAGAGATGTTACTGGGAAAGAAAGCGACGCAGTGCAACCTAATTTCGTGGCGGAGGATGTCCGCATTTTATCGGTAGTAAAACCAATATCCGAGTGTCCATTGCGGTCAATCAGTGCCGGGGACGATGACAATGAGCGAGATGGATGAAAGTCGACGACTGCGACGGTGACATTCCCTAAAGCAAGCGGAGAGGGCCGATGTGACAAGATAGAAGTTGATCGATTAACCTTTGACGCTAGGACGGTGAGTATTTCGCTCCACCACTTGCTTGAGCATTGTTGCTTCGTATAGCCTTCAGCAATTAAACCGGTGCAAGCCGAGATCCCAACCGAAGCAGCTGCTCTGGTATCGCTAAACGAGGAAAAGAAGACGTTGTTGCCAGAATCGTCCCAATTCCCTCGCCGCAACAAAAGAAAGGGGGACCCCCCGGAACCAAATCTGCAATATACTCCGGCTACGACTTCGAGACTCTTTAGCAAGGGCCACCCGAGCAAAGCTCTTGCGTGTTCAATAACCGCTGAAAGTGCTGGCAGCTTGAAGCAAGCGACAACGAAGGACTCGTCAGAATCGCAGCCACAGCCGCGCCTAGCCAAATGAAAGAGCGATACGCCCGACGTCAAGCCTCCGCCTGCCCCTGCGACAGCAACAGCAGTCTCGAAGGAAATCCCAAGCGCTTGGTTGCGCTGCTGGTTCACGTCAAGCCGAAGCTGCTGCTACTTCTAATGAAGATGCACCCTGCCCAATCCATCACGAACAACTACGTGTCATGGTCGGCCGAGCTGAACGCCAAGTTGCGTCACCTATAACAGCAAGGAAGATGACCCCCTAATACTTTGAAGCAGTAAATGCTCGAGGCCGATAGACAATCGATTGTATCTACGGTAACCTTACCGATTCAAGAAATCTTACTAAACAACTGAAGCAGTGAGTGTGTGTGTTTTCAGTCAAAAGGAAGCTGAAGCTTCGTAGCGCACTGCTGAATATTGAACTGCAGCACTTGAAGAACAAAAGGTGCGGTAGCAGCATTTTAGGTTTAACGTGAGGACATTGAGGACGTTGCAGCTCCTCGTTTCGCTCCTGTGGTCAAAGGGCCCAATTTGCGGTAGTGTTCTGCATCGTACACTCCTTCCACGGTTTTGACTAAATGGACGATCTCATCCGCCCACGCGTGGAGGAACCTTCGATCCAGGAATGATGCGAGGCGACTTTGGTTGCCCGTGAACTCGGCACGAGGGTCGCACTGCCCGAAATTGACTTGCATGAGCCATGTGACGCTGCACGAGCCCTCCCACGGAGTTGGAGTGATCAACCATCCTCCGAGAATGCAGTCAACCCGGGGGTCGTCACTTGATCCGACAACTCGTGGGTCATCCCAAGCTGCGGTATCGGCTGGTATCATTACGATAGCAATAGTGCCGCTCTCGTCCACCCTACACGTAACACCACAACCTTGTTAGCAAAGTAACATCGATCAGTACGTATTCCCTACACACCTCCACGTCTTCCGCGAGATCATTTGCAGTTTGCCACGACCCCAACCGCTCCCCTTGAAGACGGTCCGGACCGTCCACTCGTGCTCATTGTCGCGACTGAGAACTTCTTCACTTTCAACGAACGGAGCCAACAAAACTTCTGCTCCGTTTCCTGCCATTTCCTCATCGACGCTTCGATTCATCACCATGTCAAATACGGCACGAGCTGGGAAATGGCAAGTCGTGACACGCTTGACCATGTGGAAGCCGTCCGCCACCTTCTCGAACACTGTGTCGCAAGGTCCCGGTTTGCGATGCACCGTCCACCCGCTGTATTGACGAGCGTGTTTTTTCAACTCGTAGAGCGCCGCAGTGAGACTTCTGTCTTTGGATGGTGCTGAAGCCGCCAGCGCAGGTGGGAGGTTGAGGAATAAACGCAATAAATACCATTGGGCGGTGGTTCCTTGAGCTTCTCCTCCTAGCACCATTTTCTCGAGAGCACAGTGAAGGAATTCTTCCAGGCCACTTCTCCGACGGTGGAGAAACCCGTCGGAAAGAGTGCTGTGACGTCGTAGAGCACAGTAAGTCTTGGGAGGCAGCAGCTTCCACAGTCCAGAAGACGGGAACATCGCACAAACGTGCAGCGCGAACACATAAAACTCCCGGAACCGCCGCTCGACAGTGATCTCGGACGCCGCTAGTGACGGTACTCGCGTAGCAAGCGAGTACACCGCGACTTGGTTGGGCGTGACACGCACATCGCGCACATTGCACTGGAGCAACGCGCTGTGTACCGCAGGAGACCCAACAGCAGTCCAGCGACGCGGTTCATTGATGCTCAGAGACTTCACTGACGGCACTGAGGGAGCTTGAGTCTCCGAGACCGATGCAGAGCGCTGCAACACAGCGACTTGCTGTTGCTTCTCTGCGCCTTCCAGTAGTTGCGAAGTAGAGTTGGCGCGGTCTAGATGGTGCGGTGGTGCAGCTTGGTCCAGTTTACCAGCGGGGACATTTTCTTCAACCACCTTTTTGACGGGCACTTTGTCCAGCACTGCGTCCATGAAAGAGCTCGCTTTGGCAGCAGTCTTCAGGAACATGAGCTTGGTCGGAGACGGAGCAGCGGTTGAGCAGTCGTGCTCCTCGCTTTCCTCGACGGATAGCTGCGCACGGCAGTCGCGACACACGACAGTCGGGCCTTCCCATGCTGCTTGGTCACTCGTTGCGAGTCCAGGCTCCATATTGAAAAGCGGTCTACGTCAAAAGTCTGGATAAATTCCACTAAAACGTGGGAAGCCTATTCGATGATCTTGGCACGAAACCACCGGAGGCTGAACTATCTTTTCGACTACAACGGATGTAACCATCTGAGCGTGTCATACTCTTGAGGTGGAGCGTCGGACTGCAAACGTCTGGCGAGGGACTGGAGCTTTCTCTCCGCCGTTCAATCGAGCACTTGTTGAAGTTCTTTTGCGATGCTCCGAAAGTTTGGTCGGGGCTTCAAACGAAGTTTCCGTGGTACCTCTTGATGAGCTCCCAGTTGACTTCCTCGGCAAAATCTTATCCGTTCCAAGACGAGCACTCTTTAAGTCGCTAGCTGTGGCTCCAGACAGGGAGCGAAGCGGTGTCAAGCCCATCAGAAGTGTGGCGGACGCCGATGGCGGAGTTTTTGGCGCACGAGGAAGAAACGTTGGCATGGCAGGATGCACTTTCAGTCTGCGTAGAGGGTTCGATAGACCACATGGGGTAGTCGGTCTTCCAGTCAGGCTTCGTGCGCTAGCAGCACTATGACCAGTAGTTGAAGCTGTTTGCCGTGCTTGGGGACGTACTGGCTGTTGAAACAACAACTTGACGGGTTCGTGGTCAGATCCACTATGGGCTGAAATCATTGGAGCTCGAGGTCGTGCGGTCTTGCGGTCGGTTAGATTTCCCAAAGACTCGAGCTCCCGAGAAGTTCGAGCACCTCGCCCCCTGTGTGTATTCTTGCTGTTACCTGATATTCTGGCAAAAGAAGCTCCTGTTTGCATTTGGGGAGGCCGGGGTCGAGATCTGGCTGTTGAAGGGTTTCTTGTTGGTAGAGCAGGAATGATGTGGTGTGAGGGAGCCTTTGTGCCAGAACGGAACGTCAAAGTGGCCTGTGTCGCCCCACGATTTCGAGCAATGAAATCTTCTATCAACTCGACACCGTCCTCGTCATCACGCTGCGTCAAAAAGGTAGAGCCTCCGATCTGTCGGCCCCCGCCAAGTTTTGTTGAACCTGATCGGCTGTGTAATTTCTTCTTCAACGCTTCCTTTCGTGTAACAAGCGAGCGAGAACCCAATGTAGTCTTACTTTTCCGCTTAGTAAGACCGTTGACCGTCGGGCCTTGACCTCCAACGTGAGGGATTGTAGAACCGTTCGACCGACGCTTGTGGACGAGAGTGTCTTGTCTCTTGGTAACTTTCCTCTTAGCTACTGCTGGGGTGTCACGGTCTCCGATTCGCTTGCTTATTCCACCGAGAAGCGTTACTGGGGTCTTCGCTTTCTTCGTCGTGATATAGCGGCTGCAACTAACAGCTATAGCAGCGGAGATAGGACTGAACGGGACCCGGCTAGTACATGCTGCCTCCCGCTTTTCTCGCTGCTTAGGCGACAGAGCCTGCAGCGTCGAGGAATGACCGGAAATTGGATTCGCGAGTCGGTCGATGGTTTCACGTCGTGTCTTCCGCACGATTGGTGCCGTACCATACGTGCTCTCCATGTACGCAAGCCGAGAGGCAACATCATCCACTCTGGGTACTTTTAAGGGTTCTTCGTGAAGCCGGTCACTCTGTTCTGTAGGCATGCCAATTCGATCGTTCTCGGGTTTCTCCACGGGAAAATGCTCCGCCGGTTTTGCAGGAACACCTAGAACCTTTGAGTGCGGGCTGGTCATCATGCTTCTTGGAGTTGGCGTTGGCGCCATACTCGGATAGAAGCTCAGCAAGTCTGGCCGTGGCGTGTGCAGCAGAGCTTTTAGATCTAGCCTTTCCAGAAAGCGCAGCGTTTCTTGCTCCAGACTGTCGTTGTTGCTGGGCCTCTGGTTGTTGTTGTTTCCAAAGCCCAAACTGCTATTAAACCCTCGATGGCGAGTCAAGGCCTGGGCTTTTCTCGGGGCAGCCTTGCCGTCACCACCTTCGCTTGGTCCATCGTCGAAGTAGCTCTCGTCTTCCTCCATCACTTGCTCCAGCTCTGAACTTCGTCGAGACGTTCTCATTGAGTCGTTATTGTCGTCGTCGTCGTCGTTATCATCAGGGCGAGCATTCACCAGTTCTTCAAGCTTCAACCGGGGGATGAATGGTGCCGACAACACAGGTTGCGGTGGGGCAGGCTTCATAGGAGCAAGATGTTGCCGCGGAATAGGATTTCCAGTTGATGAAGGCGCTCGCTGCATGACGGGCTTCTGCGGTATGAACGTCGGTGCAGCAGACCAGGCTGGTTTGCCCTTCGTAGACGGTTCTTCACCCGCAGCTGCACCATTTTCTCCTGCGAAGAGGTCACGGAAAAGTTCCTCGTCTTCTTCCTTCGGGCGAGCCGAACGAGGCCCCGAGGCTGCAGACGTGGGCGAATAACTGGCACAATTGACAGTGCGAGGCGAGAACTCTGAAAACGAGTCGACCGCGCAGTTTGGAGCTACCGGCCGCACGGGCGATGGCGACGATATTGGCAGTGCTGCGAACAAGCTGCCTGTCATTTTCTTGAGTGTTGCCCTCGAGGCTCACCAGAGACTTCGACGTAAATCCCGTGGAGAAGAACTGGTAGCGACTTTGGACCTCTCCGAAGCATGTATTTTTGCTCGCACCGGCATTTATTCCAAGACCAGACCGGTAGACGTCGCCTACATCAAACGGTCACCAAGTGCAAGATACGCTGGTGAGTTGAGTTCGATGCCACCTCCTCCCCCACCACCGAGAGCTCCACCGCCACCAAGACCAAAGGTGCCGCAACCGCCACAAACAGTAGAAGCTCCAGGAAATGCTAACCCCAATGGGGTCCCCCCACCACCACGGGCCCCGCCGCCACCACGGGGTGCACCAGGCATACCAAGTCGTCCTCCTCCACGCCCTCCGAGTCGTCCACCTGCTCCAGGTCCGCCAAGTAATCCACCTCCGAGTCGTCCCCAAGGACAACCGGGAGTCCCTGCGCCGCCGCGAGGAGCGCCACCGGGAGCACCGAAGGACCCTGCGCCACAGCCACCGAAAGACGCACCGCCCCCACTACCAGTTCGCAGCGAGTCTGAAAGGGACAGCGCCGCTGAAGCTGCTGCCAGTCTTGCCGCCATCCAAAAGCTTTTGCGCCGCGGTCGCCTCAGTTTCACGTTGCTGGAGGCGCGCGAGCTCCGACGCAAAGGCGGATCGGCGGACACGAAACGATTCAGTGCCGACCCGTACGTGAAATTGGAGGTGGGCACGAATCCGTTGTCCGCGCTGGAGAAGCGCAGCAAGACACTCAAAAAGAGCGGAACACCCGTCATCTTCCACGAAGAAGTCGTGTCGTTTGACCTCACGGACCCCGTCGCGCTCGTGACCGATGGGGACCTACCGATCAAGATCGAGGTCTTCGATGAGAACCTGCTCTCGGACGAGTTGCTGGGAGAAGTCACGTTCTCGGCGCTCCGCTTCTTCGATGGCGAGCCGCACCGTGAGGTATTTTCTCTCTCGTTGCCAGCCACGCCGGGTGCACCTTGTGGCGAGATCGAGATCGAGGTGAAGCTGGAACAAGTGCGAGTTGGAATGCTGTCCATCGTCCTGATGGAAGGTCGGAACCTCAAGAGCATGGAGCTCATTGGAAAGCAAGACCCGTATTGCCAGCTCTCCATCGGCAAGTTCACCAAGCGCGGCAAGACCGTCGAGCGTGGCGGACGCAACCCCTATTTTGGAGAGGAAGAGCTGCTCTTCTGGTTCGGAGACGATCTCTGGACGCAGCAAATGACGCTCCGCGTATTCGACCAAGACATTGGCAGCGATGACCTCATCGGGGACGCCAATTTCTCGGTGTTGCACTTCATGGCACACGGCGGTGCACAGGAGCACGCGATTCAGCTGCGTAATAAAGGAAGCCCGGCCGGCGAAGTCTTGACACGGATCGAGTTCTTACCAGCAGGAGAGCTCACTGTGACCTGCCATGCCGCGAAACAACTACGCAGTGTGGACGCAATCGGACGGCAAGACCCTTACGTGAAACTCACCCTGGACGGTCGAGCAATCCAAATGGTCAGGAAGACCAAGACAGACACGGACGGCGGCGGTGAACCGGAATGGGGAGGCGAGGTCTTCCGCTTCGACGTCGTTGACCAGTACAACTTGCAGGTAGAGGTCTGGGATGAAGATTCCGTCGGCGCCGATGATCTCATCGGTGCAGCGTCGCTCTCGCTGCTGCCAATTTTCCGCTATGGCTATGCTGACGACTGGCTCAAGCTGTGGGTCAAAGGTCGATTCGGGAGCAAGGACCCCGCTGGCGTGTTGCACCTTGAAATGAGCTTTGAAGGCCCTGTAGGTGTGGCCTACCCACAGCACCAGGTCGGCATGGACCGCTTCACCGAGAAGGAGCGCCGAACAAAGGAAACAGCAGGGATGACCCCATCGGCTTCTGAGCCTGACGGTGGACAGGATGCGGCGATGGCTGCAAAAGCTCACGCTCTCACTAGACCTGCAAAACGCGTCGCCGAGAACACGAGCGAGTTTTCCGAAGAAGAACTTTTGGGCGCGTTTCGATTCCTCGATGTGGACAAGAACTCGTTCATCGGCGCAGCAGAGTTACGACATCTCCTGATCTGCATGGGTGAGCTCATCACTGATGCGGAGGTCGACGAAATGGTGCGGCTTTGTGATACAGATGGTGACGGACAGGTAAGCTTCGACGAGTTTCGGCGTATGGCAATACATCCCGACCCCGGAGGACCAGAGTTTGCTACAGCGATGGCGGAGGCCGAGCCGGAGGAGCCGGTGCCAGTGAGTGGGCCGGTTCTAACGGTCGAAGACAAACAGCGGCAGCAGGAAATCAAGCAGGAGAAGTCGAAGTTCATGCGGCGGTTCGTCGAGGACACTCGGCCCAGTCTGGAGATGCTGGAGCGTGTTGCCAAAAAGTTTCACCAAATGCAGCACGATGCCCTGGACTTCGAGGACTTCTGCTCACTCTTCGAGGTGGAACCCACGGGCGAGTATCGGCGCCTGTTTGCATTGTTTACCCCGGACAATCAAAGCGACTCCGGTGCAGACCTGCGTGAGATACTTCTCGCCGCGGTGAATTTTGTCGGTGGCGTCGATCGCACGCAGCGTGTACGCTTCTGCTTCGAGATCTTCGACGATGATCACAATGGTTTTATCACGGAAGACGAACTTGTGAACATCCTTCGTGCCAACTATTTGGCCACGACGGATGATCAAGTGCGCAAAAAAGCACAAACAATTCTACGCCAAGCTGATGACGACGGTGATGGCCACGTGAGCTTAGACGAGTTCCATGCCATCTCGCGCAAGTTCCCTAATCTTCTTTTCCCGCCTCATGATGCAGATGACAAGTAGCAGGCCCCACTATAATTATCCGAGAAACGTTGCATTCCTTTTTTGCTTCAGATGCTGATCAGTCCGGCTTTCGTTTGGTTCTCACCGTTCTCCGTCTTCCTTGTGGAAAAATGCGGTCTCTTGATTCACCTCTCGTTGAGGTGGCCATCGATTCTCCAGAGCGACACGATTCTATCCCGAGTAGCAGCAGTATCAGCAACAATGGTGGCAGCCTCCATTCTGGTCTCGGAGAGGTCAGTAAATCATAATCTCACTACACGAGGGTCCTTCTCAGCTAACATTCGCCAAGGCTAAACATTTGATGGAGCGATTGAACACAGCTCAAGTTAAAATGAAGCGACTCCAACGCCTCGAGGCGGCGCTTGTTGACTTCTTCATGGAGGTCATGGACCGGAGTGAAAACAACGGAGCTGATAGTGCGGCGCCGTCCATCGACAGCGAGTCTTCTTTCGCACGAGGAAAGCGCAAAGAGCAGTTTCTCAAGAAGGCCGAGGGTGATCCAATCTCGTTGCTGAACGCGTTACGAACGCACCTTCGTCTGCAGTTTGCCGAGCGGGAGGCCCAGCACGCTGCTGCCCAGCGCCGATCTTTCGCAGAGAACCTGGACAACGAGCAGAAGGAGCAGACCACCCGAGAGAAATTCCAGCAGCTTGAACTTACTTGCAAGCAACTGAAAGAGCAGCAGAACTCCTTGATCCATCAGCTGGACCAGCACGAAGTAGATCAGACTCGCTCGCGACGCCAACACCAAACCTTGCTTGAAAAGCTGAATGCTCAAGTTCAGGGAGAGCGGTCTCGAGAGCAGACAGCACAGCAACTCGTTGCCAAACAACGGCACGAAATCGAAGCACTCACGGAGGCTCGAGATGCACTGATCAAACCCGCACAAACCCACAAGGCTCTTGATGGCGCCCGAACTCCAGGAGCAACTTCAGGGGGTCCTCCTGACGCGAGCAATAACGGTTCAACAATTGCTTCCACAACGCTTGCTACAGGACCAGGCTCAGGGATGTCACAATCGCATACAAATGGTGAATTCTTCGGAACACCGGCTGAAAACCAGACGCTGCGGCGTGCCCTTCGCAAGTATGAAGTCAAGATGGCACATACAGAGGCAGAGAACGAAGAGCTTAAGCGCGAAGTACAGCGGCTGCAGCAACAATTAACAGGCTTGCGTCAAAGCACACAGTTGCAAATGTACTCGCGACTCGAAAAGGAGGCGCGCCACCTGCGCGAGCTTGCGGACGACCTCAAGAGACGACTGGCAGAGAGCGAGGCTGACTTGTTGCGCACGAAAGGAGCTCTTAAAGAGCGCGAGATCGAAGTGCAGAAGATGAGGGACGAATACGCAAAGCTGTTTAATGCTGTTCAAAAGCAAAAACAGCCAGCGCATTATTCTCCATCCAAGTTTGCACGAACTGCGAGCACAAGGCAACTTTCGGCTCCACAGCAAACTCATTCGCCCCAGTTACCCCAACGATTACCTGGAGCTGGAACCACCGAAGCGGCTGATAATGGTGTGTCAGCTACATCTGCACACGGTGAGCACCCATACGTGGTAGAATACTATCGCTCAGAAGCAGCACGCGTGGAACGCGAGTCCGACGCGCTGAAACTGCAGATTCGACGTATGATGGCCTCCGAGCAACTGCACAAGCAGAAAACGCGGGTTTTGCGGGAAGAAAAGCAAAACCTCGTGCGGGAGCGCGACCAGCTACGTGTCGACTTAGACCGAGCTAAAAAACACAGCACGCTGCAGAGTTCTGCAATGAACCGACAGCAACCGCGCTCCTCGGCAGAGACTCGAAAGGTAGGTTTTAGCACCGCACCCCAAGAAGTGAAGCAGCTGCAGAAGCGCAATGAATTCCTGGAGGAGCGCTTTCGAAAGTCACTCCAGAGCAACTCGGCCCTCGCCACACTCGGGGCCGTAGCCCGTTTGCGGAGCTCCGTGTCGGTTCCTTCCGGAGTTGATGGTGCTGAGCCTCCAGAGTATGAGGATGATTCGGAAGCCGATTGTCACGACGGTCGGACCCTGAGACTCAATTCAGCAGTTTTCAACAAAACTCGCCCAGCATCAGCTCATGCCACCACCATCAACACAGACATCGGCGGCTCCTTCCAGTCCTTGGATACTGCAACATTGCAGTCACTGCAACAAGTGAGGCGTGCAACTCGAGTACGCCCTCAATCAGCCAACCCAATCAAATAGTTGACTGTTTCATTCACATTGCACGCCAGAACGATATTTTTGGTGCGTCGGCAAGCAAGTGTTTGATCAGATTGAAATCGAGAGTCTCTGCTGCTGAAACCATTTTGGTTGGACCTACAGCATGGACGGCGGTGGCTTCGATGGTCTCGCTGATCCACAGCACGAGCGAGTGGCAAAAGCACTCGAGCAGGTCAACGGGTTCCGATATCGTACGACGAGTTGAAGGCTGCGGGTTTGCCTCAATTGATAAAAAGCTGCACCTGACGGTTCCTCTATTTGCGGTACTTGAACCACCAGGGTACCACCCGGCCCTGCAGGATGATGACAAGAAGATGCTGCGCTTCGATTCTGACGATGAAGAAGACTTGGGTGATGGCGAGGAAAACAGCGACGAAGACTCGAGCGACGAGGCCCAGCTGCGACAACGCCGACAGTCTAGCAAAGAAAAAGGCAAGCGCGTGAATGACGACCAGCTGACGTTGGATGACCACATTGAGAACCTTTTGCGCAAGACGCGTACGTTGGCGATGCTAAAGATCGCCAATAATACGGCGGGCACTATCCCGTCGGACAGCGAGGACGATGACAGCGACGAAGCCGACGACGTCATGTCGGAGGAGCTAAGCATAGGTAGTTTTTCCACTCTGGGGCCGCCGAAACGCGGAGCCTCTTCCAGTAAGCTTTCAAGTCTTGGTAGCAGCTCCAGCATGGGTGGGGGTCAATCTAGTCTTCTCGGAACCGCAGCAATGAAGTTGGCACGGACTCTCAGCGCATTTCTTTGCCTGCCTCGCGCTATCAGCTACGTTGACTTAGAAGCGGTGAGTTCTGCTACTGCTCGATACCACCGATTCGATGTCTAATCCTTGTATCCACCCACACACAGATTACAGAGAAATTGCTAGAGTCGCCAAACGACCAGTTTGACGATGACGAGTATGCGCATCTCATTGACTGTCACGTGGACTCGGCTCGCGACGATGATACACACACGGAAACAGAGGAAGACGAGCCCATCTGGAAACGCCGCAATTCGGTACGAAAACTCCATGGCTCCTCCACTCCTCCACTCTGCTCATGTGCAAGTAAACTGACAACGTATTGACATGACGATCAGAGACCGATTCGACCACTGATCCTTTCAGAAGACCCGACCGACTTGGAACTGGTGAGGCATAAAGTATCCTTTGCACACGCAATCCAGTCCTTACACCCCACACCCCGTTCTCTTGTGGCAGCATCAACGACAAATATTCATGGCGGCGAATCGCTTCGGAGGTATTTCCTCACGAGTAAGTTCGCCACGTTGCCGCATGCATCGCTGTACTTTTCATCATGAACTGATGCACCGTTTCTCTCCAGAACTTCTTCCTTGCATCTAGCAAACACCTCCTGTCGAAAGATGACTCCAATGACAGCATGTACTTCGGTGTAAGCCCCAGTGGGCGCTTGCTCGGATCGTCCACAAATGGTTCCAGCATGAGTTTGAACTTCGGCAGACAAGGAAGTGGCTCCACCGTCACATCCAACTCCAGTAGCGATGACCCAGCGGAGATGGCTACTGGCCCGTTCAACGAAGAGGAGTACATCAAGTGGCGGACGCAGGTAAAAGATGATTACCTGGCATGGCTGAACGCTAAGGTGGAAGCCCAGAAGCGCCGCAAGTCGCGCGTGAAGAAGGTTGATCCAAACAAGAAGCCGCGCTGGTTGCTGCTGTACGAGGCCAGCAAGCACCCGACGCAAAAGTACCGGCCGGACGAGAAGGCGTAGCTGGTTCATTTCGCTTAGCTAACCCGTTTGCTTCGTTCCTCTTTGATCATTTGTTTCACTTCTTCGCCGCAGCCGCAGCTGCTCCTTCCGCCTGCACTGCTGCCTCCCCCTCAATCTTGGCTCTCTCCAGCGCGTACTTTGCCATGGCATGAGGCATGGCTGACCCAAACCCGTACAGGAAGACACCGATAAATCCCAGCATAAGCAACTTGTTGCGCACCCTGCGCGCGCTTGCACGCGGATCAATCGATTCCACCACCGACGACGACGTCCTCTTCAGCCTGTCGGCGCCCTCCGACACTGAGGATCGGACGCGCTCCTGAGCAGCGCTGGTGGCCTCGGTGACGCTCTGCTGCGCGCGCTTCTTCAGGTCGTCGACAGAGTCACTGGCCGAGCGCTGCAACATCTTGGCGTTCTCGCGCAGTTGGCGCGTGGCGTTCTCCTGGTTGTTGCGCAGGTTGTGCAGCACGTTGTTGCCGATGCCGCGGGCCTTGGCGGCCGCCGCAGCGCGCGCCTCCTCCACCTTGTTTCTGGCCGCCTTCTGCAGGCTCTCGGCCTTGTGTCTGGCGGCGCCTTTGGTCTCCTCTGCCTTGCGCTGCAGCCGGCGCTTGGCCTCGACCGTTGCATCAGCCGCCGCCTGTTGCGTCCGCGCGCCGGCGTCGCTCGCGGCTCGACGCAGCCCCTTCTCGCCGCTCTGAGGCGCAATACAGACACACAGCGTCAAGACCTAGCCGAGTGGCATGCGACATCGGACTGCGCGCACCTTGAGCTTGTCCTGCACGGCGTCGGCCGCGCTGTCCACGAGCCGCCGCAGCTTGTCCATGGCTGTTGCCTTGATTGCGTGTGTGGCATACCCAATAACATACGGAGTGATGGTCCGTCCGCTTAAGTACGGGTATCAGCTTGCCCCAGCCAGTCCATTTCCCCTTTGACCTCTCTGCTAAGCCCCAAGCTCGAGCTACATACAAGCCCCTCCCCCTCTTAGCATCATGTTTAGCGGATTCGGCGGAGGCTCCAAGCGCAGTGCACCTGCCCCCGAGCCGGCCGAGCCGGCGCAGAACACGCTGTCGCATCCCAAGAGCAATGGCGGCGGCGGCGGTGGCGGCAGCAATGGCTACTCGTTCGACCCGTCGGGCCTAGAGCGCGCCGCCAAGGCCGCCCGCGAGCTGGAGAACTCGCGCCACGCCAAGGAGGCCTTCAATCTTGCCAAGGAGACGGAGCGCACCAAGCAGACGGAGAACCAGGCCAAGATTAAGGAGAACGAGGCGCTCTACAAGCAGTACGAGATCGTGCGCGTGCAGAAGGAGGGCGAGGAGCGCCGCAAGACGCTGGAGGAGGAGACGCGCCAGCACCAGCAGCGCGCGCAGTATCAGGACCAGCTTAAGCGGAAGCAGTACGCTGACCAGCTGGCCGCGCAGAAGTACATGAAGGAGCAGGAGCTCAAGAAGCAGGAGGAGATTCTCGCCCGCCAGGAAGCCTCACGCCGGAAGACGCTCGACTACGAGGCCGAGCTGCGTATGAAGACCGAGATGGCCAAGGTCTCGGCTGAGACCGAGGGCCGCATCAAGCAGGAGCGTCTCAACCACGACCTGCACCTTGAGGAGGCCCGTGTGCGCGCCAAGGAGTATCGCGAGACCGTCATGGATGGTATTAAGCTGGCTGGTAACACCGTCGGATCTGGCATCATGGCCTTTGTCGACGACAAGGAGAAGCTCACGGCTACCGTGGTGTCTCTGTCGGCTCTGGCCGTTGGTATCTACACTGCCAAGGTCTCCACCAGCGTTGCAGGAAAGTACATCGAAGCGCGCATGGGCAAGCCTTCTCTGGTGCGGGAGACCTCCCGTCGCTCGGCTGCGCAGGTGGTGGCCAACCCCGTCCCGTCCATCAAGCGCGCGCTGCGTCTGCAGAAGGCGACAGATGCCCTAGAGGGCGTCGTGCTTGAGCCCAAGCTGGATGAGCGTCTGCGCAGTGTGGCTGTGTCCACGTTCAACACGAAGAAGAACCGCGCGCCGTTCCGCCACTTGCTGTTGCACGGCCCGCCCGGTACGGGTAAGACGCTGTTCGCCAAGGCTCTTGCGCGTCACTCCGGTCTGGAGTATGCCATCCTCACGGGTGGTGACGTTGCCCCGCTGGGCCGCGAGGGTGTGACAGAGATCCACAAGTTGTTCGACTGGGCGTCGCACAGCCGTCGCGGTCTGCTGCTGTTCGTCGATGAGGCTGATGCGTTCCTGCAGAAGCGTAGCAACACCGTCATGAGCGAGGACATGCGCAACGCACTGAACGCTTTCCTGTACCGCACGGGTGAGGCCAGCGATAAGTTCATGATCGTGTTCGCCAGTAACCAGCCGGAGCAGTTTGACTGGGCGATCAACGATCGTATCGATGAGATGGTGGAGTTCCGCCTGCCGGGCTACGATGAGCGTGTGCGCATGCTGAAGCAGTACTTCGACGACTACATCCGTGCACCGAAGAACTCGCGCGCCAAGAAGATTTACGTGGAGGGCATCGAGGATTCGGACTTCGAGGACCTGGCCGCGCGTATCGACGGATTCTCCGGTCGTGAGCTGTCGAAGCTCGTGATTGCCTTCCAGGCTGCAGCGTACGGCTCGCCGACTTCGGTGTTCGACAAGGAGATGATGATGCAGGTTCTGGAGCACCACCTCACGGCCCACTCGCAGAAGGAGGCGTGGAAGGAGTACGTCGGCCCCAGCGAGAAGCACGACAACATCAAGACGATCCTGGCGGACTAGGCGCTCACATAGGGTGGGTCGTGCTTGTTCGGGTCAACCTAGAAGGCGCCTTGCTGCACGACCGACCGAGCGACTACATCGACTTGATAGACTAGACTGTTAGATTAGTTCCTAATTCGTGGGCGCTACTCAGTTCCAGTTGCCAAGGCTGCTCTGCTGGGCTCCGTCTGCGTCTCCTGCTTGATAAGAGCAGTGGGGGGACGAAGCAGAGAGAGAAGGGCGGAGCGAGTGAAGGAGATAGAGAGGGCCTCTGTATTTGAACATGGTATCGTACCTTGGATTCTTGCCACGCACTTCAACTTGTTGTCTTGCGATTGGGCCTCGTAGTAGCGTTAAGTACGATTTCGTGTGAAGATACATCCCCTTTCTCGACCTACAGTACACAAGCCACTCGAGTGACAAGCCGAGCCCGTCAAGATGCTCGTCCGTGTGCGCTCCAAGAACGGCACATGGCGCGTGGGCGACCTGACACCGTCGTCCACCATCGCGGACGTCAAGCGCTGGATCTTCGAGGAGCACTCGATCGCTCCGGCGCAGCAGCAGCTGGCGCTGGACCAACAGGGCGCGCAGCAGACCACAGACACGCAGACGCTGCGCGAGCTGCGCGTGGGCCACGGCGACATGCTGTTCTTGGACTACGCCGGCGAGACGGTGGCCACGGGCGGCGCCGTGGGCACCAAGGTCAACGCTGACGGAACGCTCACGCGTGTGGCGTACGATGACCGCGCTGACAAGCAGGCGTTCCGGCCAGGCATGAAGTCCCTGCGAGACATGAAGATGTACTGGACGCTGAGCGAGTTCATGCGCATGGACGCCCAGTTCGAGTTCAAGATCAGCGCGCAGAAGGAGCCACAAGTGGCTAAGGTGCATCTGGATGGCGCGAGCTGTAACGACTTCCAGGCGTATCTGCGCCAGTTCGCCTTCCAGCAGTCGCGCTGCGGATGGCTCTACGGCTCCGTGGACGCCGAGACCAAGGAGGTGACTGTGGACTTTATCTATGAGCCCCCGCAGGAGGGCAACCCGTACGGCTTCGAGGTGCTGGACGACCCCAACGTAGACAAGGTGGACGCGGTGGCTGAAGCATTGGGCTACGACAAGGTGGGCTGGGTGTTCTCGCACCCGCCGCGCGAAGACGACGACTTCCACTTCTCGGCAAGAGAGATCCTGCTGGCGGCGCAGCTGCAGGCTGACGCAGGCGGCAAGGGCTCGCTGTTCCTCACGCTCAAGGTGACGCTGGACAAGGAGGGCCAGGCGTCGTTCGAGGCCTTCCAGGTCAGCGACCAGTGCGTCGAGATGTTCGCGGCCGGGGCGCTGGTGGAAAACGAGCAGAATCCCCAGACTTGCGCGGTCCGCGGCACGTTCACGGCCCTCGTGGAGGCCAAGCCCGCCACCGAGGTGGACAACAACTTTTTCCTGTGTGTGGTGCCCGTCGTGCCGCACGAGTCGCCGCTGCGCTGCGAGTTCCCCAAGCTCAATCGCGAGGGCGCGTATCGGACCCGCGCGGCGCTCAAGGCTCAGCTGCAGAGGCACCGCGACGAGCCGTACGCCAAGCGCATCAGCGACTTCCAGCTGCTGGTCTTCCTGTCGGATTTTCTCGACCTGCAGACGGATATCCCGTCCATCTGCCAGGCCGTGCGCGACCCCAACACCCCGCTGGACTCGGGCTACCCGATTCTCATCGACTCGGTCGCCGGCAGTCAGTGAATGCGTGGATAGGCGAGTAGGCAGCAGACGCTATTAGCGAAATTGTAAGGAAAGCTTTGTCAGATGCCGATTGAAGCAGTTGACCGTGGCAAGTCATTCTGCATGTAGTGCAGCCCATACCGCCGGTGGAGACGAAGGTGACGGAAAGCGTGCGTCATTAACCCATAGTCGACGATTGGTCAAAATGCTGTAGACGCGCTGCTGGCCAGTGGCGACCGTATCGTCGTTGCAGCACTGGGCATTTCGGCATTTCGGCTTTCGCTGTCGACGACACACACCCGCAGCGGTTTCCGCCTGCTGTTGGGCTTACCCCTCTCCCTTTCCTTCTTCCAAGACTGCAATGGTGAAGACCAGCATCGTCGAGGTGGTGGCGGTGTGCGTGGCGCTGGTGGCGGCGCTGGCGGCCACACGCGCGCGCTCGGAGCGCAGCAAGCGCCAGAAATTCGCGCTGCAGCAGCCACTCGTGTCCACCAAGAGCGAGCTGGAGCTGGTCAAAGACATCGTGTACATCAACAACTCGACGGAACCCGGCGCCACCTTCCGCCTGGAGCGCTCCAGCCACCTGCTGAACGACGAGGGCAACCAGATCCTCGTGGTGGGCGTGTGCGGCGGCTCCGGCTCGGGCAAGACCACGCTCTCGCGCGCCATCATGGCCGAGTTCGGTGCTGCCCGCGTGTCGTACCTCTCGCACGATTACTACTACAAGGACCTGGCCCATCTCACCATGGAGCAGCGCGCCAAGCACAACTTCGACCACCCGGACTCGCTCGAGACCGACCTCATGGTTAAGCACCTCAAGCAGCTGCGCGCCGGCAAGACCGTGGACGTGCCCGTATACGACTTTAGCACGCACTCGCGCTGCAAGGCCACCACCCCCATGAAGCCCAACAGCGTCATCCTCGTGGAGGGTATTCTTATTTTCGCCGACCAGGCGCTCGCCGACCTCATGGACATCAAGATCTTCGTCGAGACGGCCGCGGACATCCGCCTCGTGCGCCGCATGCACCGCGACATGGAGGAGCGCGGCCGCACGGCCGAGTCCGTCATGGACCAGTACATGAAGACGGTGCGCCCCATGCACATGATGTTCGTGGAGCAATCGAAGCGCGTGGCGGACATCATTATCCCGCACGGCGTTAACTCGGTGGCTCTTGACATGATCATCTCCAAACTTCACAGCTTCACGGCAGGCCACAGCGCAACAGGCAGCAGCAGGTCCGGCAGCGAGCGCTCCGACTCGATCGACGATGATGTCAAGGAGGCGCCGAGCGCTTGAGCAGGGCAGAAATGAGTTGAATAGGCAGGTTTTAGCGGCACGCCCGCGGTTCATGTGATCAACAACTTCAATTGTATCTGGGAGGGCACAATGTGTGTCGAAGAAACGGTCAGCGATGAACGGAGGCTGGAGGCCAGCCTGGACCAGCGCGCTATCTGCGGCAGAACAGTTTCCAGCGCCGCTTGACGTATCACATGCCATTGTGCTAGTATTGTACGGGCCCCGTACTACGGGGTGGTGCTATCGAGGAATCGGCTTGCTTGCTCGTCCACAGTGAACGTGCTTTCATATCCATGTTGCACAGTTTCAACGCAGCAAACACCTCCATCAGATCGGCATTTTAGCTGCCTAGCTCCGAGTCTGCACACGAAAGTATAGCACATGCGCTGTTACAACAACGATTTAGCCTTGAGTTAGGATCACAGACAGCACCACCAGAAATTGATAAACGACTGCAGCAAAAGGATGCAAATGAGGCCCGCGCTCGGCGTTCATGTCTGGTTAAACGCCAAAGAAGAGCCGAAGGCGTAGCGCACTTTAGGTTCTCCACCATTCACAGGCTTCCTTGCGAATGCTCGCCTACAGGCGACCGATCACGATCTCCAGCTCCTCGGCAGTGCAGACGTGGAAACCCTTCTCGCGCGTGACAACAGCCAATTCCACGTTGATGCTAGTGAGCTTCTCCTCCATGTGCTGCTTGAGGGCGCCAATAGCGAGTGTCTCGGCCTCCTGCAACGTCAGCTCGTCCGTGTAGGCATCCTTGAGGTTGTTTAGTGCGCCTTCAGATCCAGAGCCGATTGCGTGGGCCTTCACGGGCCAGTACGTGCCCGAGGGCTCCGAGAAGAAAAGCTGCGGGCCAGCCTCATCCACGCCAGCGAGCAGCAGCGCCACGCCGAATGGACGACTCATCTTCTGCTTGTGGTTGTTCTCGTCCGAGCCCTCACCGAAGCTCAGCGCCAGGTCGCAGATGGACTGTGTCAGCGCCTGCACACGCACAGGTTCGTTGTAGGAGAACCAGTGGTTGGTAGCCTCTACGCGCGCGTGGTCGATCAGCGTCTGCGCGTCGGCGGTGATGCCGCTCATGGCGGCACCCACGTGACGGTCCACCTCCATGATCTTCTCAATGCTAGCATCAAACCACGACAACCAAAGCACGTTAGCACCTTGCAATACTGACTAGATACTGCAACAACAGGCAAGAGCTTCGCCCCCTCGATAAGAATAATGCATTGCTGGTATCTCTTCTCACCTGCCGGGCTCCAGGAGCGGCGACGTCAGACGCTTCTCCACAGCGAGCACGACGCCCTCCTTTGTCCGGATGCCGATAGCTGTTGTGCCCATCTGCGTAGAGGACACGAGAACGAATCACAGTCATTTACTATGGCCCAGTGCAGGTAGTGAGCCGTGTCTTGAGGACGTACCTTGATGGCTTCAATGGCGTACTCCACCTGGAAGAGTCGCCCCTCGGGCGAGAACGTGTTCACGCCACGGTCATACTCGGTGCTGCAGACGAGCAGCGCACAGAGAGGGTCAGTCAGCAGACGAGAGAGTACTGTGGGGCATGGATGCAGCAGCGCACGAACTTGGTCTGGAACATGTTCGCTGGATTCGCTTTTGGGCTTTCGTTTCGCCTTGGCTTCTCCCCCCGCTTGGATATCTTAAGGGTAGAACCGTGAAGGACACAATAAAAATAGTTTGTCTCTGTGACGTGGCACTGAAGTGGGGCTCCGATCTCGACATTTTTTACCAATTTATAAAAAAAGTTAACCCTATCTTATAGGGTTAATTAAAATTAAAATTGATTACCAATTTATCAAGTTTCCGACACACACACTTGCCTTGACGGGCCGTTGCTCGCGGTCAGTGGCATCTCTATTGATTGCAGCAAACTAGGCGTCGAACTCACGGCATCTCTGAGAATGTTCGAGGTACTTCTCGCTAGCATAATATTGTACAAAACCGTAGCGGCCGAGAAATGCACCAAACGCGAAGCAACTGCAGGAAAGAATCCCCATCGAAGGGGTCTCGGGATCCTTGCCTAGAGAGTGTTAGTGGGTTCTGAAGGCTCATTTTGAGCTCGATACCTCCTGTTCGACTGAAACTTACTAAGTATTTGCCGTTCCAACCACGCCCTGCTGGTCATTTCGACACTTCAGCTACATGTTATTAATAGCGAGGGCAAGAAATCTACAAAAGATGGTTCCGAGCTGGAAGTTCCAACTAAATATATGGCGCGGTGCAGACCATTTATACTAACCAACGTCGCAGTCATCTCATGCCGCACGCAAGAGCTTTGGGCAAGTAGCGAAACGTTTGTATAATTGGGCCGCAAGTACGTTGATGCACGCGATGCACCAAGGGGGGCTTCATCAAAATGGACTCGAGCACTGGCGTGCCCGCGTGAGTAGACACCCCGAAGCATTCAGGAAGGTCGTACCAAAGCACGTAAGAACTTAGTAACTTCCGCCAAATCGAGGACATTGCTTTTCGCTTTCGAGGCCTTTGGTTATTTTCGCTGGATGCAGCCTTCGGTCGCAAAGCACGCTTGAGCATCGCCGAACTTCACAAACGCCCGCTACAACTAACCTTGACAGCTCCACATTAGAGAACGCGGCATCGTGAGGCTAAAATTGCATCCAAAATTTCGCTGCTGCTTTTGAAGGGTGGAGGAGTCTCAGCAAGTTGGTTCGGCAACTATTTTTACCAAAGGACAGCAACATGTGGAGCTAAATTGGCTGAAAGCCTGACGTGCGTGAGGTTGCCGTTGGCGTTTCCTGTCGAGCCACATGGCAAGGCATGGTCAGGTATCGATCTATCAAGCTTAAGTGACCTCTTCATAGCTGCTCCGTCCCAATTGGACTTCGACAGTTATTGGCTCAAGAAAAGATTGACCGTTGAAAAATCGAGGCTCGTCGTGGGCATTGCCCCACCTGGCATGGCGTCTGCCATCTGCAGCAGCAGGCTTTGCTCGGTTGCCCCCAGCCCTCGCGTCTTCCATTTTGTCTCATCAAGTGCTGTTGGAGCCGGTTGTGAACAGCCGACGTTTGCTAGTCTCTCATAACTCAAGTCGCCTCCTAGCGCCGTCTTCGCTGCCGCTGACAATTGCCTCGAGATCGCAATGGGTGTCGACGCTCTTCAGCTGTGTGACCTGGAAACTCTTCCGACCAAAAACCAGCCCGCGGACCTGGACGTGGATCGCTTGCCGCTGTGTGGCGAGCAGACGCAGGACAGCGGCAACTGCCTCAAGGCCGTGGCGCCGGCGCCTGCGTCGTTCAACAAGTGGCTGGCCGAGACCCTCGCCCAGGAGGAAGCGGCCAGCAAGATCCAGCTCTTCCTACGGTACCGTCTCAACCTGCGGCAATCCACCAACGCCTCAGTGCAGCGCACAGCGTCGACGGCGTCCTCGCTCGACTCGCTGTCCATACCGGAGGAGCTGGACGAAGACCATCTGCAGTACGAAATCCTGCTCTGGTACGGCTCCAACCTCGGCTCCGTGGGCTTCACGTTGTGCGAGATCACGGGTTATCCGTGTGTTGAAGTGGCCGAGGGCAATTACTCTTTGCCCGGGATGTGGAATCTCCGCGAAGGCGATTTCCTAATTTCCATCAACGATCGCAGCACCAGGCGCTCCGTTGTGCCGTTTGACGCGGTCATGCAGATCCTGGACAGCGGCGTGCGGCCGGCCGTGCTGCGATTCCGCAGGCCTGCGTCGCACGAGCTGCAGAGCCTCACCAAGAGGCCGCGGCGGCTGTCGCTGACGGCACGCACGGACCGACAGATGAGTCGAGAGCGGCTGGAGCGGTCCTTGAGCTACATCATCTGGAGAGAAGAAGACGGCCCGCTCGGAATCAGCCTGAAGCCTGAGAAGGGCAAGTCCTACCCGGTGGTCATGGCCATGAACAAGTCCGGCGTGGTGGGCCGCGGGGGTGGGAAGCACAACAAGGTGAGTGTGGGAGACCAGCTGCTGACCATCAACCACTACGACGTCTTTCGCTTGGGCTTCAAGAAGATGTGCCAGGTCATGCAGTTTGCCCCCAAGCCGCTCGTGCTCACGTTCCGTCAAACGTCACCGGAACCGATGGAGCCCCGCAGCCTCGACCTGTGAGAGAACTCTTCCGTTTCTCTCCAGAACGGCTCCCCCGGCGCTCTCTGCTTTTGCTTGTCGTTTGTTGCCCCTAGGGCTATCTGTGTCAGTCCTTTGTTTCGCACATGTCGGCGGCGGCGAAGCATGCGTTAAAACTATTTATCGAGAACTAATCCACACAATCCTTCACGTTGACAAATAATTAGTGGCTCGAGTGGCCTTAGTTACTGCTCTACTTGTTGTTGCTGAGAAGGAAAGCTGGCCGACAGCTCACTCCCCGAAACGGATAATTACGGCGGTCATGTTGTCCATGGAGCCTTGCGCCTTGGCCTCGTCCAGCAGCATTTTGCCAATGGTGATGGACTTCTCGCCCTCCGCGCGGCGCTTGGCGACAAACTCCGTCAGCTCCTCGTCGCTGAAGACATCGGTGACACCGTCGCTCACTAATACAAGGAAGGCGTCGTCCGACGCGATCTCCAATGACGCGATGTGGGGAGCACTGGTGATGAACTTCTTCTCGTCGGCCTGGCCAAGTGCCCGCGTGACGGAAATGGACCCAGCCACACGCTTGTTGACGATGATGCCATTGAGCGCGCGAATTCGCTTGACCTCGTCCTCGTTCGTGGCCTTGTGGTCTACAGATAACCGCGACGTCTGGCCGTCGCAGCAGAAAATGGCACGGGAATCGCCGACGTTGGCGATGTGGAAAGTCGTGCGGCCGTTGTACTTGCGGATGAGGCAGGTGACGGCCGTAGAGCCGCTCTCGGACGATTCGTCAAAATCCTCCAGCTCCTTGTCAAGTGATGAGAAGGCCTCGGCGTAGCAGCTCTCGATCTCGGCGTTGCTCAATACGTCGGCCTCCACATCAGAGCAGTTGTCCATGCTACTGGTGGACGTGACATTGCTGCGGTTGCTGCTGCTCTCGGCCTCGGACGGTCGTCTTCCCTTGGCGCTGTACTTGACCTGCATGAGCTCGGCGAGTTTCTGGTGGAAGTACTTGGCTGCGTACTTGGCACAGAAGTCTCCTCCGTGGCCGTCGTACACACCGAAGAAAGAGCTCACGGCTGGGTCGTCCGGGAAGGCCCTGTACTTGGGGATGGCGACGCACTCGTCCTCCATGTGTTTCCTAAACTGGCTGTTCTGCGTGGACACCGCGCCGTAGTCGCGCACGACGGGGCTGGCCAGGTACTGGTCGGTCGGTTTCCGGTTCCGGCTCGCCGAGCTGAGTCGTCGTCGCCGTTCCTGCGTGGCAGGCGACGCCGTGGCTTCCACTTGAGCACGATCGCCCTCGGCTCGCCGCAGCCGGAAGAAGGGCGGTGAGCGCCCCTCGGCGGACGAGGAGCTAGTGATCTTGCTGCGTCGGTCGGTCATCTGCTGGAGCTTGTTGCGGTGTGGTCTGGCGGAGGACGGCGCGCGGCTGTGGTCGCGCGAGCATGAGATTCCCATGGACGAGTCTCCAGTACCGCGGGGGAAGGCGCGGTCTGGGCGAGACCGGGGTGGCAGGTGGAAGAACGTGGTGGCGAGCTGCGCGAGAGCAACGGGGACGGCGCCGCGGCTGCCGAAGAGATAATGGACTGCGCAGCCGAGCTGCGCCATAACGCCTCACTGGAAACAATAGGGCTAGGGCCCGTGAGTATTTGATTTATTTCGTCTGGGCGATTTTCTGATGCGAGTAAAAGGTGCTTTCGCCCAAAACTCGCGGCCCGCTACACTCGGTGGAGGAACTTCCTCCGAGGAAGTAGACAAGAAATCGAGTGCGTGGCTTCGGTAGCGGCGCTAGAACTCACCCCGAGGAGGAAAGCGGAAATCGACCACTGAAGGGTGCCAATCGCGCTCGTTCACGTGATGATGGCAAGCCCCAGCGCTTCCGCTTCGTGGCCAGACATGCGCCGACGATGCCGGTGACTCCGCGCTATGCCACCGAGTGCGGTGAAAGGTGCATGGAGCGGTCGTCAGCGCGATATAAGCGCCGTTTAACATCGGCGAAGAGGATTGGTGTCCTGGTTGTCGAGGATCCGAGCGCCTCATAGAGCGTAGCGAAGCCGACCAAAGAAGCGAACAGCGTGGCCTGGGCAGGTTGTACAGGTACATGTATATAATGCATGAATGTACCACTGCGACTTACAGATGGAGCGCATCGCCTTCAGAAGGCAAAGCTCTGAAGAAAACGTCCCCGCGATATCCTCTCTCTCGCAGTCTCGAGCGCCGAGCAAGCAGGCCGCGCGTCACAGGTCACGAAGGCAAGCACTGGTCCAGCCAGTCGGCAGAGGGCGAACGCAGCGCTTGTCACAAGTGCAAAATGGGCACGAATGAGGATGGACGGCTTACCACGACCGACTCGAGCAGCATGATTACCACGGCGTTACGGACACCGCTGCTGCTGCTGTCTGCTGCACGTTATACATGTAATTGGCTAGTACACACACTGTTGGTATCTGCATGGCAACTTCAATCTTGAAGGCGCTGCGCTGCGTTCAAGCACCGTTTCGATGAGAAAAGGTTTGCCAGCGTCGTTCCGCCCGAGCACCGATGCGTGATGGTGACCCTGTCTGTCAACTTGATTTGTTTCTCCTGAGCAGCAAGAGACCTTGCTCGTGGGAAAGCCGAGCGTGCGTGTTTTTAGTGTGCCCCAGCGAGCCAAGCGTTGGCAGCGTTGCATACAGCGCTTCGGGATAAACTCGTAAGTTGGAGTAGAGTACCGTACTGTATGACGGACCAGGGATTGCTAGTAAAACTGTGAATATTATTAGTCACTGAAAATTAATAATATGAGTTACTATATTAATTACTAGTATGGCAGCATCCTCATGTCGACAAGTCGACTCAGCTTTCATATGCCCTTCCTCGAAGCAGTAAAAGCAAGCATTGCTTCCTTGACTTGAGGCTTCATCCTGGCTGCGCTTCTTGCCCGAGTATTTCTTCGCCACATTGATGGACACTGGGCGCCTTTTCTCGGTTAACATGCCGATCTCCTTCTTGGAACGATCGCCGAAAACGCACCGCAGACTCATCTCGACGTTCTCGATCGTGAACCACTCTTCTGTCATGCTGACGGAACTTCCCCAGAACTCGCTAGGAAGCAGGGAGTGTCAAGTGAAGGCAAAAGATCGCGATTCAAACCGCCAAGGTGGACCGCTGTTCCGTACAAACATCCGTACGGCACCAGGAGGCAAGAAAAAGCGGTTGATGACTGTGACCAAGACGGCTGCTGAGGCACCACCAGCTACGCCACAACCCGAGCGCACCCCAATTGAAGCTGTTCAGTTCGACAACGACCTGGACAGGGCGCTGGCAGATACAGATGAGCTGGAGTACAAGGGACCTATTCCAATGAGCGAAGGTGGTAGTGGGTCACCACGAAACCCGTTGGACATGTATGATGAGGTAAGGTGTATGTATGGAAAGTATCTTTCCATGTTGAAGCGGTTGAAAATGACTGACGATCTTTGGGTTGTGGATACTGGATCGGGACATGCTATAAGCTCCGACCGTCGCTGGTTCAGCAGCCTCCGCAAAGGCGATGGCCATACCTTTGAGTA
Source organism: Phytophthora pluvialis (assembly GCA_001314425.1). Classification (NCBI taxonomy): domain Eukaryota; phylum Oomycota; class Peronosporomycetes; order Peronosporales; family Peronosporaceae; genus Phytophthora; species Phytophthora pluvialis. Next base: position 51,116 of record LGTU01000149.1, read on the forward strand.
CGGTAATCGCGGCACTTCAACGAGCACACTTCAGGGGACAGTAGGAATCCGCGTACTCAATCTCTCAATAGATAACGTTGCATATGATAAAGAGTGCGGTAGTAATCTGTTGAGTGCATATTACTTAGCGACGCAAGGATACCGTCATATCCAGTCACAGACGGGGGAGTACCTGTACTTCCTGGATAGGGCGAACCGCTTCGTATTTGCTGCGGTAGCAATAGATGAGGTTTACTATCTCCCTAGTAAAATGGTGATGCATAAGTCAAAAGTACTAATGGTCAATCCAACAACAGTCCAATCCATATTACAAGAATGGCACCTGAGGCTGGGACACGTTGGAAAAGACAGATTGATGAGAATCTTGTCAGGCAAGGCAATTGACGGGTACCATGCCTCGCTCGCAAAGATATGGAAAAGGTGACCTTCTTTTGGCGGACATGTGCGCTGGCAAAATCAAAACGGATGTCCTGTCGAAACATGAAAGGAGAAAGGGGGCCAGAACCATTGCACACATTGCACATGGACTCATTAGGGAAAATGAGGGTAAAGGGCATCTACGGCACAGCAGGATACATTTATGCTTTGGCAATTGTCGATGACGCGACGGCGTACAAATGGTACGTCGTGCTGAAGTCACTCAAAGAAGTCGGAGTGAAAGTAAAGCAGCTTATTACCCTAAATCGAAAAGCAATTTTCGTACAAAGTAAAACGGATAAGGACTGATGGGAGTACTGAGTTTGTCAACAAAGTACTCAATCAATATTGTCTCAAACAAGGCCTCGTGTATCAGCAATCCAATGCTGAGTCTCAGGAAGAGAATGGGGCAGCTGAGCGGGCACACCAGACGGTCATGAGTAACGTGCGGTGTGCTCTAGTGGGATCAGGAATGGCTGCAAAATGGTGGCCTGAGGCCTTAATGTACATGACAGCTGTGTCAAATCGCCTTCCAGTAGCGCGACTTCAAGGAAAGAGTCCTTATGAAGCGCTTTATGGGAAAATCCGAATGGATTACCACTACGGATATGGGGAAGCACATGTTACGCGCACGTGCCTAAGTCCAAACGACCGAATCAGAAGCTCAGTGAGAGAGCTATAGAGTGTAAGCTGTTAGGACTATCTGAGAATTATAAAGGCTACCGCCTACTGGATATCAAAAGGGATATGTACCTTATTGCTCGGGACGTTAAGTTTGGTAGATCAACCACGGCAGACCTGGTGACAAAATCATTTCCAGTCGAGACAATTGACCTCAGAATGGAGGCCCTTAAGGAAATAAGC
>LGTU01000150.1:0-72588 GCA_001314425.1 Phytophthora pluvialis
GGAACCCGCCTTGGCGTCGATGAAGGAGAACCCGTCCGTGTCTATCGCCGTCATGGCCAGTACCGTATTCGTCAATGCGGCGGCGGAGTTCGTGAGCGTGAGCGTGTTCATGTCCGTGTTGTCTGCAATCGTCGCTCCGCCCTTGGAGACGGTGAGCCCTCCGGCTGCGATGGTTGTCCCGCCGGTGGCGTCCACTTTAAAGACGGATGTGGGTCCGGAGCCCGCCTTGGCATCGATGAACGAGAAGCCTGTGCCATCGGTGTCGGAGGCAGACATAGCTAGAACCACTTTGTTAAAGGTGCTGGCCGAGTTCGTGAGCGAGAGCGTGCTGGTGGTAGTCCCGCTGTCGGAGATGCTCGCTCCGCCGCTGCCTTGACCGGCAATGGTGGTCAGCCCGGTTGCGTCCACCTTGAACACTGACGTGCTTGGGGCTCCTACAGTAGCTTCGATCAGATAGTGCATGCTGGTGGAAGGTGCAATTGTAGACTTGGAGTCGATGTGCAAGACTCTGGCATTATTGGAGAATGATGACGAAGTGGCTTGGACGGTGAGGATGTCTACTAGCGCCGAAGTCGATGCAATTGTCCCCCCACCATTGATTACGTTCAACCCGCCCAATTCAATGGTTTCTCCGCCATCCTTAATGCGTAGCCCCCCGAACTCGATCGTTTGACCACCATTTTCGACATATAGCCCACCAGCTTCCACGGTAGCTCCTCCAGATTTAACATAAAGCCCTCCTTGCGTAATGGTCGTTAGCCCTGTATTGTCAATTGTAACCAGGTCGACGGCTGCAGTACCAGCAACTTTCGTTGTGATTTTCAGCATATTGTGAGCGACACCAGAAAACGTTTTAATATACACGGCATCGCTCGCAAAATTCACATTCGTAGCGCTCGCAACGAGCACAGAAGCTGCAGCATCCGCGTTAGAAATTCGTCCTCCTCCAAGTCCATTCACGAAAAGGCCGCCGTTATAGATGGTAGTTTTTCCAGAAGCCTCCACAGTGAACGCAGACCCACTACTTGCGCTCGCATCGATTAGTAAGAAATCAAGCGCCGGAAACAGGCTAGCGCGTGTTGTAGTCAACTTGAGAAGCGAGCTGCTAAACATGCCATTCGAATTGGTAACGGTAAGACTGGGTCCATCCAATGTATGGGAAATGATTCCACCTCCCGTGACCACGTGGAAGCCACCAGTGTTAATGGTGGTGAGGCCGTCCCCACGAATTTCAACGACGGTAGTCGTACCCCCAGTAACCGCTTCCAACAAATTAAACGAGATATCCGATATCCTCGTCGTTCGGACCTTTAGGACAGTCCCCGTAAACGTTGTGTGAGTGTTCGCAATATCTGCAGCCGTTGATGTCTGCGCGGCAGTAGTTATCTTCAAGGACCCAGTCGACAGCTCGAGATTTCCATTCAACAGCTTCGTGTCGCCTATGCCATTCATCGTCAAGATCGGCAACGTCGAAGACTCAATCTTCATAAAGTAAAAATCGGCTTGGGAACCTTTGGCGGTCTTTAGGTGCAGAACGGTACCAATGTACGTAAGTCCCATGGGATTGATGATAAAGCCGTCGTTGTCATCGATACTGTCCGGTATGTTCGAAGGCTGATTGCAGTCCAGGCCCTTGAAATCCGCATAGCAAACACATTGACCCGTAGTAAAATCACAAAGACCACGGTTGGAGCAGTATACGTGCTCTTATGAACATTTTAGAGCAAGAACGAAAAGGATTAGCCTTCCAGAGCACAACAATGGAAAAACAACGTGCTTACCGATAACGTTCGTTGCCGTGATGTCAGTGATCGCACAAGTCGGAGAATTCAGGCTTGTCACTTTGCTAAGATCACATGTGAAGCTCGACAAAGGTGCATTTCCCGAATGATACAGCAAATTGTTCTCCCCGCCCAGGTGTACCCACTCCTTGAAAATCACCGTGTAGACAGCTCCTTTGGTTGTCGCGTCCACACTGGAAATGGTGCAGGTTGCTGTCAATACGGTGCGCATACTCTGAAATGCTTGTGCACACGCCTGTTCATGGGCAGCATCTGCTGCTGCGACGGCGCTAAAAACTGCAGCATCTCCAAGGAAGTGAACGCTAACAGACCCGGCCAGTGCAGTGGCGGAAGCCCCGACTTCAATACGAATAGTTCGGTACCCTTGGCCTGTCGTGAGTGGGTCGTCGTTCTTAGCGCACATGACTGCAACCCAAACGTACGACGTGTTAGATATGCTCAAACCAAGTTCTAGCTAGCTTCATTGAGCGCCCAACGTACGCTGAGAGCAATCCGGCCCCGTATAGCTCATATCACACATGCAGCTTGACATGCTGTCTTTCTCCCAATTCGAGTACACCGGCCCAACCCCGTCACCACCTACGCTTGGCAGCGAGTCTGGGCCGTACTGCAGTGCAAGCGTTGCTGACGAATAGCAGAGCCCATGTCCCGAGCAATCGGATGGACATCGAACTGCTCGAACACAACACGATAAAGCAAAGAACGTATTGAGTTGTAGTCCCAAAGTCATCATCCCAATTCCAGAAACTTACGTCGCTGACAGGCAGCCCCCGTATACCCGTTGAAGCACGTGCACTCGCCCTATGCAGAACATCAGTTCACCACCTCAAATCTACATACAACCAGAACACACACGAACTCACCTTGGAATAGTCACACACGCCACGATTGGAGCACTCGGCCAATGCGTGTGCTACATTCGTCGTCTTGGCCTTGTCCGTCCAGGCCACCCCGGCTGGGCATTTCCGCAGAGAGCAGTCGGGGGCCAGTGCCCAGTCGGAATCACAAGTGCATTGACTGCATTTCCCCAAACGAGGCCCAACAGAACAAGCAAGAGCAGAACCGCATCAGATATTTGCTCGCTCCACTTCACCAAAAGCAGATCGTCACACTTGGAGGAGCCGCATCGGCCGTGGCCAGAGCACGAGTTGGCACACGCCGCGTGTGCAACCTGCGCGAGGGTGAGCACGTGCAGCAGACAAAGTAGCCAAAAGAATCCGCGCGTCGCCATGGCGATCGTCCAATTCACTTTTGAAAAGCGACGAGATCTTTGGATATGCCGAAGCGGTAGTGGACGGCGGAGGGCGTCCGATGAAACGGCACATTTATTGTGGTCGAAACGGTATGAGCTGACATCGCGGTGTGCAGCACTGAACAACTTCTACAGCCACGCTCGCGTGGTAAATGCCCGAGGAGAGGTCGCAGACACAGCGCGTGCAGCGCAGGTTGGTGTCTTTTACCGAATAGGCGTCGTGGTATCGGCCCATCCTTTTAGCATCGGCGACTATTATAATAGCCATCGTGACCGCATGCATGGTGCTGAGCTCATTCTGGTGATGATAGTGCCCGCCGCCGACACGTCGGGACCGTGTCGGTCGCTGAAGGTGATATTTTTTAAATATTTAAAAATGGCTGCGGAATCGCTCCAGTTAAGTTTTATTTTAATTAATATATTTATATTTATATCTTTATCTCGATATCCATATTTTTTCTGTTGAGAGGCTCAACGTTGATAAGCGTACGCAAAAGTCTTTCATCTCGCACGTGGAAGAAGTATCTTTTTCGATGAGCTCGATGAGCTCGGAGCTCGAGCCGGCCGCGGCGTACGCGCCCGGCGCCGTGGTCGAGGTGGAGGGCCCGCCCAAGCGCCCGGCCCAGACCGAGCGCGTCCTCCGCAGCCTGTGCGCCTGGGGCGACCTGTCCCCTCTGCTCTTCTTCGGCGCGTCGGACGGCACGCTGCGCAGCTACGTGGCCGACGGGCGCGCGGGCTCCCTGCGCTGGCAGGCGGACTACAAGCGGCTGTCCCACGCATGCTGCGTCTTTTTGGACCAATGGGGCGTCTTCGCCACGCTGGGCGACAGCCGCCTGAAGCTCTTGGACCTGCCGCTGCAGAGCAACCCGCAGCTGGACGGCGCCCGCGACGCCGGAGCCCGCGGGCTCGTGGCCCGGGACGACACCAAGGGCGCCGCGCTCTTCGCGGCCCACGAGGAGGCCAAGACGCTGTGCGTGCTGCTCAAGACCAACACTCTCAAGGTCTTCGACTGGACCGTGAACCGGATCCTGGAGCCGCGCGCGCAGCACGAGCTGCAGACGCTGCTGCCGTCCTCACTGCCGGTGCAGCAGCTCGTGCTGCTCGGCGAGAGCCACGCGTTCATCCAGGGCAAGAAGGACTGGATCGTGCTCAATCTGGACAGCGGCCGGGCGCTGAGCGTCGCGGACGACGTGGTGCGGCAGGTTCATGACGCGCTGGAAGGAACCGTCGGAGTGTGCCCCGCTGTGGCGCTGCCCAGTCGCTTCTTGGCACGGCGACGACAGCATGTGATGGACGTGCTGCTGTGTGGCAAACACCATGGAGTCATCTTGACGATTGACGGAGAGGCCCAGAAGGTGAACCCGGCGGACGCAGAGGAGAAGGACGGCTTTGGGGCCTTTGATGAAGATGTGAGCAGGTTCGACGAGGAAAGTGCGGGGAAAGCACTGGATGTGTCGATGAGTCGGCTGTGCATGAAGGTGGAGAGAGTGATCGCATACAACACGGCTCCGCGTGGGGTGTATTACCATCACCCGTTCCTGCTGCTGGACCAGGCCGAGCAGATTGCGGTCTACAATTTCGGCTCTTTGCAGTTGGTGCAGACGCTTCCGGTCAAGATGCCCTACGGCATCTGTGCTGCTGTCAATGTGCCGTCTGCTACCGTCGAAGACCCGTACTCGAACGTCCCGCAGTTCAGGGATGATCGGCCTGTGACTTTCTATACTGTGTCTCCGCCGTTCGATGTTCAGGCGCATCAAATGTTGTCCATTGCACAGCAAGTTGCTGCATCGATGGGGAACCGCCACCTAGAAGATGCTGTCGCCCTTTGCAGGTTGTGCCCAGATGAGAGTCCGCTGAGCGATGCTGATCAGCGAAAGCTTTATGCGGACTACGGTTTCGAGCTGTTCCGATCGGCACGCCGGCAGGAGGCCATGAACTTTTTCTTCGAGAGCGAAATCGACGTGATGGAGGTGCTGCTGCTTTTCCCGCGGAACCTTATTCCACGCAAGGCTAGCGCACTACTCAAGGACAACCGCAACAACAAGAAGGACCATGCTTTGGAGGGTGACGATTTAGTAGAGAGCCTCCTCATTCTCATCGGCTTCATGCGTCGTAAGCGAAACGCGTATTTGCGCCACGAAGACGTGCCACCAGCTATGGGGGTTCGCGTACGCCACAGTATTGGGCCTAGCGAAGAGAGCGCGCTGGAGCTGATTGATACCATGTTCGTCAAGTGTCTCGTCGTGGTGGCTGAAAAGGCAGAGTACGAAGAGCGAGCGAGGCGTGCACTGCTTGAGGTGGTCACCGGCCAGAACTGGTGCGAGATTGGCGAGGCTGAGATTTTCCTTCGAGCTCACCGTCGTTTCAAGGCGCTGTTGGCATTTTATTCTGCGCGAAAGTTACATCGTAAAGCACTTGAGCTGTTGGAAGATCTGGAGCGCAGCGCAGCATCGGCAGCAGCACTGTCTGAAAGGAGCGAAGCAGGTCGTAAAGAGGACCAGCCACAAGACATGGGGGACCTACAATCTTCGCACGACTACATGGTGCTCATCGCACAGTACCTTCGGGTGCTGGGCAAAAAGCATACAGAGCTGGTTTTCGAGTTTTCCCGGCGTGTCTTGTCGGTAAACCCTGCGCTGGGCCTTTCGATCTTTACACAGCGTGAAGTTCCCAGCTCCAAGAAAGACATTGACCCCGCAGCAGTGCTTCAGCATCTGAAGAGTTGTTCTATCGCTGCCTCAAGCTCTGATGTGACGCTATCAGACACCGAACGTAGTGCCGAGGATACATCAAAACTGACCTTACCATTGGCCAGTAGCCAAATGCTGGCCATCGAGTATCTTACACAAGTTATCTACGAAGGAACATGCCAACTGACGGCGCGGTTGCATGACGAGGTGGTGTATCTTCTGCTGGATTCGATTCAGGCCAAGACACCGCAAAACCAAAGACTCACGAGCCGTGTTGAGTCACAACGTGGCACGACGGGGCTTTTACGCCGCAAGCTGCTACAGTTCCTCGAGTTTCCTGGCGCTGTCTACCATCCTGAGCGTATGCTAAGTCGTACCCCTATTGAAATGGTGGACGAACATGCAGCGCTGCTATCGAAACTTGGACGTCACCTTGAGGTACTTCAGTTGTATGCTCTGGAATTGAAGGACGCAGCTCTGGCCGAGGCGTATTGCAACCGCTGCTACGAGTCGAAGACGGCTGATTCTTCTATCTATTCAACGCTATTGAAAATTTACTTGCGCCCACAGTACCACACAGGGGGTTCAGCATCGGGCGCGGCGTCACCAGTCATCGGCTCCCCACCTCAGCCTTTGTGGAACTGGTCTGCCGGCTCTGGTTTGCAGAGTGAGGCTGTAAACGCAGCCATCAACTTGTTGAACAAATATGCTGAGCGTATCGATGTGTCCACGGCCCTCGAACTTTTGCCTGCTGACGTTCCTGTGGCACCATTGGCTGGCTTTTTCCGCCGTGTGCTTGAGCGCCAGGTCCAGCGTTTTCGCAACGGACAAGTGAAGAAGCAGCTTTCGAAGATGGAGAATTTCAAGGTTCGGGAACAACTTTCCTCGAAGCGGAAGGGATCGGTTACCGTGTGGTCATCCCAAAGCTGTCAATCGTGTGGCAAGAAGCTTGGAGTTGGTACATTTGTGCGCTTACCCAGTGGGACTCTGTTGCACTACTCCTGCCAACCCGTCCCGTAGATCCACGCATTTACGCCGGAGTGAGGTCGTATCCTTTGAGCGTCACGGGCTTTTTCCAAGAGGACTGGCCGGTAAGTTTATCAAAATAATAGTACTGTTGTGATTTGGGGTCAAACACTTTCTGGATGCGTTCTCGTAGAAGACGGTGGAGCTCAAGATGTGCTGTGGCGCAGCGCAAAAACGAGAGCAGGACTTGTTTCGCCTCATTGGGCGCTGTGACCGTGTGGGAGCGTCGCCTCTTGATGATTTTAGTCTCTTTGAGTTCCCGATCATCGCCCATGAGTAGAGCTGGCTTCTCCCATTTCGCGACACCAGTTTTGCGGTTGTAGTAGTAGAAGTGTTCGGTGGTTGGGTCGAAGATCTTCTCGTATGCGTCGAACAGGAGTTCACGCAGCTCCGCTTTGGCACGGCGGGAACGCCACATTCGTTGCAGACGCGAAGCAGCTTCATCGCGGGACATTTGCCGCAGACGCTGCAGTTTTCTCTTGTGTCGTTTGGCGCGTGCTCGTTCACTGATGCGCGGCAGTTTGGCTACCACGGATAAGGCTGACGACTGCGGAGCGACAAGCGTGCTTTTCCTTCTTCCTGAAGCTGATGCACCCGAGTCGTCGAAGAGTTCAAGATCGTAATCGCCCAACACGGCTGGCTTGAACCAGGTAGAGGTGCCGGCAACACTATCGTAATAGTAGGGTTGACCCGACACCGGATCCATCACTTTACGGTATCGTCGAGAGAGCAGCTCCAGCAGCATTTTGCGCGTTGCAAGTCTTCGGTACAGCGCCTGGATCGTTCGCGCCGCAGCTTCTTCATCGTGGAATTTCTCCGGTCGTGGCATCACTGCAGGACGCTTTCGCCCCTGAGCGGTAGCATTCGTTTCGCGGCCCCGACCAACCTTAGGACTTCGCGTGTCCTCGCTCTCCTCGTCATTTCGCAGAAGCCGGGGCTTCTCCCAGGACGACTCCTTCGTGGTGGCGTTGTAGTAATAGTACCGCCCGGTCTTGGCATCCCAGAGCTTCTTGATGCGTGAACGCAGAATACGGCGCATGAACTCACGTCCTCGATGGCATCTGAACGCGTGCTGTACGATCCGAGCAGCTTCATCGAGAGTCATGCTGGCGAACCTGGCCAGCCGTTGGATTTCGACAGGCTCGCCCAAATCGTACCGCTTGCGGAGCAGAGGCGGAGGGTCCCACAACTTCGTAGATGGCTCCTTCTTGCCCGCCTTTGCCATCTCCGACTTCCGCACATGATAAACGCGCTCTTTCTCCAAGTCGAAATGCTTCTCATACCGATCACGAAGCAGCTTCACGGTCAACCGCCGAGCTTGAAAACCTCGCCACATAGCTTGCAGCTTGATAGCTGCCTCGACGGATGTGAGCGGGGGTAATATTTGAGGTGAAGCGTCTGGATCACGGATCGGGACTTCAACATCTTCGCTGATATCCGCTGGCCGAGCCCACGACTTGCTACCTTGCCACAAGTTGTAGACGAAAAACTCGTTGTGCGCTATGCTGAAAATTCGCTGGTAGCGCTGTTCACGAGCGCGTTGCAGCACACGCCGAGCTCGTCGCGCGCGAAACAGGCACTGCAACTTGCGCACAGCTTCGTATTCGCCCATTGGCACCCCAGGTCGTCTCGCTCCATGCAGCTGTCGTTCGTGTGAACAATTACGGCACATCCATAAACGTAGCGGAGATGGCTGGAACCCATCGCAGCGCCAGCACAGTCGACACAGCGGGTGGACAATTGTTTCGATGTCGATATCGTCTAGACGTTTAGCCTCGCGTAGTTCTTCCTCTTCTCGAGCGCGTCGGTCAGAGAATGGTTCGAGGCGTACAGGAGACGGTAGTTCACTGGAGGATTTGATGACTTTCGTGCCTTTGCTAAATGGAGGCAAAGGGTTCGATGTGCACAGCGGTAGCGTCTGCACCTTCGAGAGATCCAAGCGCGGGATGATCGCAGGCTTATCACGCCAAAGTCGTGGCACTTCGGGCCATTCGTAGCTTGCCGCGTCCCGAGAAACCGTGTTGAACACGGTAAAAGTGCGTCCACAAGCAAGTGAAGCAACGCGCCCGAACCGCTCACCACCAGATAATCGCAACTCGATTGGAACGCCGTTAAATGCACGTGTGCTGCCCCATGTGAAGATGCGGTTGTCCACTGTTAACGCTGCCGAGTGGTGTGTTCCGCATGCTAGACGCGTAACGAGCGCTTCATCGTCGAGCTGTCGAGGCGGCAACCGAACGGGTTCTGGTTCATACATGACCTGCGCCTTCCCAACTCCAAGTTGCCCATAGACGCCTGTGCCCCATGTGAAGACACGACCAGCACCACTTTGAACCTTAGAAGCTTCAACTGCGATACACCCGCTGTGCCACGATCCACAAGCAATGGCAAGAGCAACAAGGTCCCTGAGCATCCCATTCACGAGAGCAGGCTCGCTGATATCGCTACTGCGCTTGGTATCTCGACCCTGTCCCAACCGTCCACCATCGCTGCACCCCCATGAGTATACCTTGCCGTCCGATGTTAATGCCAACGAGTGCAGCACTCCACAAGCCACTTGACGTACGGAAACGGAGCGGAGCGCTGCTACTTGATGCATCACAGCAGGTCGAGGAAACGTTGTTGGTGACGTCTTGGCTGGCCCATCAGCAGGTTTAATGCCATTTCTTGAGCTTGAAGGGGTCATACCGAGTTGGCCGTGCGAGTTGCTGCCCCAGCAGAAGACAACCCCATGGTGGCCTGCAACGTGATCACAAACGGCAATGCTGTGGTGTCCTCCAACGGCAGCCGCCACCGCCTGGTAGTTGGAGAGAGCTCCGACGACGGTTGCGCGATTTCGTGCTACCTGTGCTGCGCTCTCGGCTGCAAAACCTAACGCTCCATGTGCGTTGTCGCCCCAACTGAAAAGCTCACCCGCCTTGGCAAGCGCCATTGCATGACACCGTGCGACGTACACACGTTCTACGTGCTCGGCACGCAGTGTGTGCAGGAAAACAGGAGTGGCAAGCCAGTGACTTTCTCGTGGTGTTGGCTCAAACTCATCGCGCCGATAAAAGTGGCTGCACAGCCCAACCTGCGACGCTAAACCTCCCGTCCGACATAGCCATGCCGCCCCTCGAGCCCCATCTATCGCGTACACAGCGTCAGATTCAGAGCCCTGCAAGCATCCAGTTGGTCAGGATGAGTGGAGCAGCGAAAACCCCAAGGTGAAGTGACGTACCGCAGCGATGGCCGTGATATAGTGGCCTCGCAATGGATGGATATCAACGAGGTCCGCTCCAGGGTGGGCCTCGCAGAAGTAGACACTGCCTTGAGCTTTGCGGCGGTTCTCAAGTGCTTGAGCAGCAGCCTGCGCCGCCATGTCGTTGGCCAGCACATGCTGGTCCACCCAACGCTGTATCCGACAGATCAGCAACACCTTTTTACCTGTCGACGGTAAGTTGAGTGCCAGCGCTAGAAGTCTCAGTTCCTCGCGTGACAGTCTCCTCAAGTCCACGTTGCGCCAATGCTGTCGACTCCGCGCACGACCAAACGCTCGCAGTGACGTGAACGTGAAGCGCACATTTTGACGGGAGCGTTGGAACGCCTGACGCAACAAGTGCGACCTGTATGCTCGTTGAATCATGGTGACAGCTTTCTGCTTTCGCCGCTTGGACCGGCCGGGCTTCCATCCTGGCTGCAGCTTGCGCTTGGCGGCCTTGATCTTCTTCTTCTGCTCGGCCCGAGCCCGCCGCGTCATGTTCGGGTCCATCATAGGATTTCACCTCGTGCAAGACGTCGACGGGCAGCACGGACGAGTGTCCTGAAGCAGCTGAGCAACAGACGCGTCGTTTCATCAGTACAAAGTGGTCTGAATTGGAGGTGCCGGTGCCGGGCTTATGACTGCGCATGTCTTCTTCTAGCTCCTACACGGAGTTCTAGTCTATCTTGTCCCTTTCGCGAGCGAACCCGGACAGCAGACCAGCACCCGCTCGGTAGTTTCCTGAACGTCACGTTCTGTTCATTAGAAAACGCCGACGATCCAGCGCTGGTACTTGTCGTACCAGCGTGTACGCCAGTTGTCCAGTGATGCGTCGATAAGCTCGTGCACGAAGTCCTCGCAAGAGTTGATGTCCAAGTCTGGCTGGAAGCGAGCGGCCAGGCGCTCGACTGTACCCTTGGGGTCCCCGGCGAAACACGGTAGGTGTTCATTGCCGTGCAGCATCATCTCCACTAGCAATACGAACCGGTGGCGATACTTGCGAGCCACAAGGAATGATCGCACACAAAGAGACCGGAACCGCCGGAAGTGCGCAGAACGCGGGCCGCCCATGAGCTCCACAAAATCGGCCGTGAGCTTGAACGGAGCCTGCTCGAAGGCCATGTTGCCCGGGTTGTTGGCCAGGATAAAACCGAAATCGATATGGATAATGTGGCCCTCGGCATCTAGCAAAATGTTGCCGTTGTGGCGGTCCTTGATCTGCAGCAGATAGCACACGATCGCGTAGCCCGCCATGCTGCTTACAAAGTTGGCCCGAGCCTTACGGAACTCAGGCGTACTCGGGTCTCCAAAATGCCTGGTAAAGAAGTCCAACAGCGTCGTAAATTCGCGGTCGTTGCGCTTCAGGGAGTCAATGGAGATGGTGTCAGCGATAGCCTCCACGAGACCTGAGGTAGCTGAAATGGCGATCACATCGTATGGCCGGATGAAAACCGGCACCTCGAACTCTTCAAACACGTTAGCGAACTGATGGATCAGTTGCAAGGCCAACTGCTCTTGACGGAGATCGTCATCGCTTTTAACGATCACAGGCAGCAATCTCCATCCTGGAAGCTGTCCGTACGGAGACGTGGCTTGAATACGGCGTTCTTTCTCGGACCAACGCTCCTTAAATATGACACAAGGCGGCTCACCAGAAGACTGGTGACGTGATTCAGAAGAGGGGTCACTGTTCTCCACTTCTTCATCTTCCTCCAGTTTCGAGTCGCGCTCAGATAGGTCCTGCAAGAATCGGTCTGTACTGTCGAAGCGCGCGAGGTGATGAGGTGAACTCGCTGAGGTCTCGGACTGAGGCGACAGCATCGTATCCGACTTGGGCGACCACGGGCCACTGACACTGCTTACAGAGTCGATGTCATCAATGTCCGTAGTGACGGGTACGATGGACGCAGGTACTGTCTGGGCTGAAAGCGTAGGGCGAAGTCCCGCGACGCTCGTGTCAACTGTCAAGCTTCGTTTCGGGAATGCACCCGAGCTCTTGAAAAATGGCTGGCTCTGACTTCTCTCGGGCAGCTCGCAGAAGCGCTTGGGCGTGTTCTCGCCATATTCGTCATCGTCAACCTTGCTGAGCAATGCCTCACCCTTGGGGTCAAAATTCTTTCCTCCGGGAGTCTTACCAACCAGCGAGTCAATCAGCCCGTGCAGCAGCTCTGTCGGTTGCGCCATTTTATTAGAGATGTGGTGCGAGAACGAGCGAAGTCTTGTTGGGCTACTTGGCGTGCGCGATTCGCTCCAGAAACCCAGTTTGGCAGCGTCAGGGGACATCAATGGTGTGCGCTCAGCAGATGTGGACGCCGTCACTAGGTCTTGCGTGCTAGCATTGTCCCACAAATTGAGCGTGAAGCGCCTGCCATTGAACACGCTGTGGTTGGGGCGCTTGTGTCGCTCTTCTTGCGGAGATGGGTAGTCTACGACCTCGGCACACAGCAAAAACGGCACACGCTCCCGCGTTGAGAAAGTAAAGCTTTCGTCGACGTGGACGTGCTTCAGTCGGTGGTACGAGTTTCCAACGGGCAGATACAGCGAGTTGCTAGGCAAGTACTGATCTTCCAAGTCTTGCAGCCAGATGCGAAGCTGTCACATGAAAAAGCAAACAGACGAGGTACTAAGTAAATGGGCGCTTGCTGAAAGATAATGGCGGGAGTACACGACGTACCATATCATTGCGCCGGTCGTAAGCCACAGCGCGCAAATTCGACGAAATGTTCGCCAATGATCCCAAAAACGCAGTCTCCAGCTCAAAAGGCTCTACGCCAGCGGCGGCAGATGCTTTGGGGGCAATCGCAGAGCTCGCAAGTCCTCGCTCGAGGTCGTTGTTCACCTGAAAGGTAGCATAGTGGTCATCCTGAGAGCCCGGCAGCAATGCCTCGACTTCTTGTGCACTTGCAGATACCTCCGATGCACGATCAGCGCGAAGCTGCTGCTGCGGGTGGTGCTCCGACTTGACCGGGCTCGGCGGGCAAGCAACTGCCATCGCCGGCGCCATGCCGCGCTCCGACACGTCTTCAATCAGCATCTGCACACGCTGGCAGTCAGCCTCCGTGGCAAAGGACGGATTGTGCAGGCAGTACGACTGCAAGTACCACAGCATCTTGTGCGCAAACACGTGCGACCTGCCCGCAACGACCAGTAGAATACACAAGTCAGAACCCCCATCAACAACAAAAACACCTCTTCCAATGCCAATAACCACGTACACACTGCATTTCCGCAGTAGCATCGTGCACAGCTGCGGCGATCTTGCAAACGCCCCAAGCAACAAAAAGCTGCACAGCTGGGGGAGGTAGAACTCGAACTCGGCTTCATCTCGGTCCGAAGACACCGCGAGCCTGTCCACTGCTCCCTCCTGGTGCGCGTAGAGTCTCACCATCGCTTCGAACGTGGGGTCCTTGGGCTTGCGCCTCCCGGCCAACTGCTTGCCGAGCCTAGCCCACTTGGACCGCCACTTGGCGCGCGGCGTCTCGCCCATCACGTCCCGCAGCAGCTTGTCGTCGGACAGCCGCCCGCGACTCTTGTTGAGCTGCAGAATGTAGCCGAGCTGCAGCAGCGTGCTCAGGACGGCCATGGCGCCCAGCATGGCCACGTACAGGCCGCCCCAGGGCACGCGCCGGTGCTTGGCGAAGGTGTCAATGCGCCGGCCGTCCAGGAACAGCAGCGGCTGCAGCGAGCCCAGACAGCAGGCCGCCACCTCCACGAGCGACACCACGAACACGAAGCAGCGCGTGGACGGCACGCGCTTGTTGCGGCGCCGGATGTACACGAAGAAGAGCAGGCGCAGCAGCGACAGCAGCGCCTGCAACGCCAGCGACTGGCGGAACTGCAGCGGCGCGCGCAGGTCGCGCGCGAGCACCTCGCGGCCGCCGGGAGACGCCAGCGGCGCCATGAAGTACCAGCCCAGCACCGACGTCTCCACGGAGAGCGCGAGCACGTTAAAGACGCCCATGACGCGCGTGTCCGGCGAGGATCAAAGTGTGACCAGGATATCCCGATGCGGCAGAAGAAGACTGAGTTGAGCTAGCGGACCGTGATTGGTTGGAAGGCGGAACTTTTCGCCAATCGCACGAACCGAAACTGCGTCCGACAGAAACTGCCCCCGTGGGCAGACGCAATCGTCTTCAATGAGCATAAGGTGGACGTTTGCACTGGTCTGCCTGGCCGCGAGATGGCCGCTGTCTGTCTGTTTGACGCCTTTACTGCTGGACGACAACACTGGCTCATGGAGACTGCTACACTAGAGGCACCTAATCGACACATGCGCGCGCTGCTGCGGTCAGTACGGGCGCGAACGGCGGTCAGGTCGGTCTCGGAAGTCGCGGTCGCCGCCACCGCCGCCGCCGTATCGACTGAAGCCGCCGCCTCGACCACCACCGCCGTATCTATCGCCTCCTCCAAAACGTCCACCACCGCCACCGCGACGACCGCCGCCCCCACCTCCTCCGCCGTGCCAGCCACCGACCGGAGGCTCGGGCTTGCCCGCGAGCTCCACCTTGATGGTCTTGTCTCGGATTTCCGCGCCTGGGCAGCAGAGAAACAGCCGCATGTCAGGTCTACAGTCGTCACCTACCTACGCAGCATTTGCACCTGTAGCGACGTACCGTTGAAGAATTCCGGCGCCGTGCGGGCCGCGTTCGCGTCCTCGAACGTGAGCACGGCGTCGCCCTTGGGCTGGCCGTCCGCGTCCGCGTAGATCTTGATCTTGAACGGCCACTGGTCCTTGAAGCCGCGCTTCTGCTTCTCGCGCGCGACGACGCCGATGGCGCCGAACATTTCCTGCAGCTCGTCGCTCGTCACGTCCGTGGGCAGGTTCGAGATGTAGATGCGCGCCCACGTGGGGTCGGCCAGCGCCTCCTTCGCAGGGTCCCACGCGCCCGACGCCTTGGGCTGGCTCTCCTCCTGCTGCTGCTCTGCCGAGTCGCCGTCGCGCTCCCTGTCGCGGCTTCCGCCGCTGCTGCTGGGCTCGCCTCGGCGCGGCGCGTCCCTGTCCGAGCGTCCGCGGTCCCGAGATCTGTCGCGGGCGCCGTCGCGCCCGTCGCGCCGGTACGAGTCTCGCTCGCGCGGCCTGTCCCGCTCTCCGTTGCGGCCACCGCCGTATCTGCTGGACGAGGAGCCCTCGAAGCGGTCGCCGCCGCCGCCGCCGCCGCGACGGTCGTCCCTGTAGCTCATGGCCGTCTCTGTCTAATGTATCCACCGGTCTGCCTGGCACCAAGGCGGACCAATCGCGGGGCTGATCCGAATATCGAGTGGTCCACATCTATTGTTTTTTTTATCTACAAATAGGGATAGGTCTGATTACGACGCTAAAAATATCCACCAATGCTAGTGCGGTAATCACGTCTTTTCCGCCAATGCGCGCCCGCTATTCGAGCCAGACTGGATACTGTGGGCTTCTGATGCGTGGAGACAATCGCGAAACCCCCGTCGCCTATTGTTACCGGAAGAGGAAGCCGGCGCTGCCCAGACACGCCCGCCCTGCGCCATAGGAGGAAGGAAGCTTCGCCGCAAGCAGACCCTGGAGCGAGACATCGCCACCATGGACGAGAAGTCGAGGAAACCCGAGGGTGCGCTGCAGTCCGTCTCCCCCCAGCCGCCATCGTAACCGTAACCTCGTATCATCCTCGTGTTTAAACTGCTCATCAGACACGCCATTCAAGCAGCAGAAGCTCAAGGCCTGGCAGCCGATCCTCACGCCCAACTGGGTCATCGGCACCTTCGCCGTCGTGGGCCTCATCTTCATCCCCATCGGCATCGTGCTGCACACCGAGTCGGACAACGTACGCCGCCTCTGCCGTCGGTGTGTCATCCTGGAGAATCAAGTGAAGGTGACGCGCTGTGTTCTCTTTGTGTGTATTGCTTTCCTGGCAGGTGGTGGAGTACTCGATCCAGTATGACGGAGACGGCATGACGTCGTCCTCCAACATCGTGGACATGGGCAGCGGCTGCTACTTGGGCGACGAGGACGAGGGCGACTCGTTCGACGTGGACGAGCACGGCTGTAGGATCACGTTCAAAATCGACAGGGAGATGAAGGCGCCCGTGTACCTGTACTACCAGCTCGACAACTTCTACCAGAACCACCGTCGCTACGTGCAGAGCCGCAGCGACGCGCAGCTCCGCGGAGACGCCACGGCCAGTACGAGCGACTGCTCACCGCTGACCACGTCCGGCACGGGCGTGTACAAGTACAACTCGACGGCGGAGACGGCGGTTGGGAACAACGAGACGGACTACACGCTGGTGCCGTGCGGTTTGATTGCCAACAGTTTGTTCAACGACATCTTCTGGGTCAACAAGCTCGAGACCGGCGGCAAGACGTACTACCAGAACGACACGTATGAAGACAAGACGCTTGTGAACCTCGTGCAGCAGACCGGCATCGCCTGGAAGTCAGACGTCGAGACCAAGTTCAAGAACGTTGATCTGGGGGATCTCTCGGACGCCGACAGCACGATGCTGCTCTGGCAGAACCCGCGCTACCGCTACATCATCCCCATGTACGAGGGCCAGGAGGCGATTGCCAACAAGACGGCATGGACGACGGACGCGCCTGCCTACGGCGTGCAGGACGAGCACTTTATTGTCTGGATGCGTACGGCTGGACTGCCGAGCTTCCGCAAGCTCTACGGCCGCATTGACACAGATCTGGCGGAGGGCACGGAGCTCGAGTTCCTCGTCTCCAGCAGTACGTTCCGCGTCATGACTTGTTGCTGAAGTGCCACGAGCAGTATTTAACTCGCTTTTCGTGTGTGTGTTATGGTTCTCTTCTTCTTCAGACTTCGTGGTGAGCACGTTCGAGGGCAAGAAGTCGATCGTGATCTCGACGACGTCATGGTTCGGTGGCCGGAACCCGTTCCTCGGCATCGCGTACATCATCGTGGGTGCGCTCTGCATGGTGCTGGCCATCTTGTTCTTTGCCAAGCACAAGCTGAGTCCGCGCAAGCTGGGCGACACGCGATACCTGGTGTGGAAGAACAACCACTAGGCAACAAATCGCAGCAAGGTGTTCAGGTGCGCGACGACGGAGCTCTGGCTTGTGGTAGTGATGAGCGAGCTGTAGGAGTTTGACAGCGTCAAGAAAGAACCCACCGAGCGCTCGCCGTCCTTGCCATTGTATTACTTTACTAGCAGGCAGAGGCGTCATTTAAGCTGCATAATTGAGGTCGCTTGTGTTTCTCTGCGTTTAGCTGTAGAATAATAATGCTACAGCAGGCAACTGTCAGTAGCATCTTCCGAATCGCCACCAGGTGCCTCCACCTGAAGATGCTCGCAAGTCGCTACGAGCTGCTAGAGAAGATCGGGAACGGGGCTTTTGGAGAAGTGCATCGCGCCAAGGACTTGGAGTCGGGCGAGATCCGAGCCATCAAGCGCCTACGACTGAATGACGACGGCCAGCTTTCGGTCGTCCCAGCCGCGCAGTTCCAGGAGGTCGAGGCCATGCGCCAGCTCCAGCATCCCAACGTACGAATACGATGCGTTTTTCCTCGATTGCCATCCTTCCCACTAAAGCTTTTGCTGCTGCAGATCGTGAAGCTGCTGGATATAGTTCCCGACGGTAGCTACATTGCTCTGGTGCTCGAGTACATGCCCACCGACCTCCTCAGTGTAGTCCGCAATCGAGAAGAACGTCTGCACCCTGCTGACGTTCGCGGTCTTCTGCGGATGCTACTGCACGGTGTCGCCTGCTGTCACGACCACAGCATCCTGCATCGAGATCTAAAGCCGGGGAACTTGCTGTTGAGCGCTGATGGAGTGCTCAAACTCAGCGATTTCGGTCTCGCCACCGTCTTCGTGGGGCAGCAAGGGCATTCGTACTCGCACCAGGTGGCCACGCGCTGGTATCGTGCGCCGGAGCTGCTATTCGGCACGCGGCACTATGACGCTGCCGTGGATATGTGGGCGGTGGGCACCGTCTTCGCCGAGCTGATGCGACCCACCCCGTTGTTTCCAGGACAGAACGACCTCGACCAGATCTTCCGAGTTATTCAGGTGCTAGGCGACATCGAGAGGCAGTGGCCGGGTGTGCGCGAGCTTCCGGATTTCAACAAGGTGTCCTTCCCGTCTTATGAGCCCATGCCGCTCCGCAAGCTCTTTCCTGACGCTGAAGTTTCTGCGGTGGATCTATTGTCCAAGCTGCTTGTGCTGGATCCCAGCAAGAGACTGTCGGCTCGAAAGGTGACGAGATGAAAGCACAATGTCATGATCGTGCTTGCTCACTAATAACGTTAGCTGTTCTCTTTGTGCAGGCTCTTGAGCACGACTTCTTCTTTGAAGGTCCTGTGCGCTCGCGCTTTTCATTTGAAGGAACACCCGGCCGGAAGGCACGAACTGAAATGGATAGTCAAGAATCCGACGACGTCCTTGCTTCGCTTGGAAAACCACTACGACTGGCATAAAGCAGGACAAACTGGCACACATCACAAGTTCCTTTGCTTTTCACGCGGAAGGTTGCGCTTCGCTACAATTTGTTTTTTTGCCTTGGGTACTGCGTTCGGCTTGGTCATGGAACGGTTATTGACTGCTGTACTGCGTGGCCTCTGTGAACCGCTTCATCCACGCTTCACGGCCCACGCTAGCAGGAGCGCGGAAGCGGAGCATTTGATGGCCCGCCTCAGGTGGAACCAGCTTGATCTTGAGTTCATCGGTGCGGCTGCGCACAACACTGTAGCCGCTGATGCTAATTGGCCGTCCAAAAGGAGGCCCGCGCTCCTCATACTCGCTCTTTGACTTGTAGCACGTGAGCGTGGCGTGCTTCAGGACATAGAAGTATTGACGCCACCGCGAAGAGAAAACGTGGCCCTTCTCGTAGCGCTCCAGGTAGCCTGACACCACACGGCCCTTATCAGCCACCTTGTCCACCGTGTCGATAGTGCGCCTGGTAGCCTGCATGGTGCTTTGATACAGTGCTTGCTGCTCAGTTAACGCGCCTTCGATCTGAGTCTCAGTGCTGCGAATTGCACCTTGGAGCGAGCTCACCTGCTCGGCATGAGTCTGCTCGATCTCTGCAACAGCCTCGTGCTCTTGACGGCCCCACTCCGCGTTCGCCTTCGTGATGTGCTTTACTTGACGCTCCTTATCCTCCAGCGACTCCTCCAACTCTGAAATGCGCCGTTCCTTCTCGTCCCAGGCTGCCGAAAAGCGGTCATACTCTTGCTGCGTCAAATATTGCAGCTGGCTGCGGACAGGTCCATTCAGAAATCCTGCTAGCACTGTGGCAGCCTGGGGGCCACGCGCGACGAAGTTGTACTGTGACACCATCGCCTCTAGGTTGTTCTTGTAGGTCAGCAGCTCAAGTGGAACTCGTGTCAAAGACACAGGCGTATTGCCACTCTTCTTGTCAACAAGCATGATCGAAGAAACAGCACGACCTCGCAGTTGCTGCTGATGCTGGGCCTCCGTGTCCGTCTCGTTCTTGCTGAGCACCACTGAATGCAGATAACGAAGCAACTCACCACAAAAGATGGCGGACGACACTTCATTCGCTCGCTCAAAGCGCCTTCGCACGCGTCCCAACTTCGCCCACAAGTTTTTCTTACCAACATGGAAGTCCAGAGAGCAGGCAAGCTCTGGGCTTGACGGTAGTGGGCCACGCAGATCCACGAGGAAAGGCTTTAATAACGCGTTCACTTCTTCCAACCCTTCAGCATGAACTGTGTCCAATACCGCTGTATTGACGGGTATCGCCACGCTGGGTGTGTTCAGGTACTCCATGGAAACTGAGTAGCGTGTGATGCTTGCGGTGCATCGTACTAGCAGCTGATCAGGCGCACGTGCTGCATTTCCTTCTTCCTGTACTTCAGCCTCCGCTGCTTCAGCATCCTCGAGAATTCCACCAAGTCCTCCACTGTCACCCTGAGTAGTTGCTCGCCCTCCCGCTCTGATCGAGGTACTCCACCGGTTCGTCGGGAACCGTGAGAGCTGCTTGCTCAGTGCACGGCCAGCTCTGTTTTTCAGGAAGCTGAAAAGGCCCGTGTTCAGCGGTGCTGGGGTAGCCGATGTGGCTTCTCCTTCTTCAGAAACCTGCTGCTTCTTCAAATTCCCAAACTCGTCGAAAACCGAGTAGTTTCCCTGCCCAGCGTCCACGACAGCGGCATGTTGGTTGTTCTGACATTCATTTGCCTTCAGCTTCCGCTCTGTAACATCCAAAAGGTATTCTGCAGTAATAGGAGCTCGCTCGTATACAGCAAGTCTCGCGTGCACCAGGTCACAGTACGACTTGAAAGCCCGCTGCACCAATTCCTGCCAGTGTGCAGCGAGCACATTCGTCACCACACGCTGCAGCACCACGGGAGCTCCATCTGGAGCTGCCATCGTATGTGTCAGCGATCTGATTAGTCGCACCAGCAGGGCTCCGTTCAGATAGCGACCAAAGAAGGATTTGCACTCCAGTCGGTCGGCCACGTGCGTCAGTAGCTTGGGCGACGTGTGCGGATCCTCCGGTCCCTGGAACGAGTTGGACTTCAGGACCACACAATCCCTCGTAGGCACCAGCGCACTCAACAGAAGCTGAGCGTCCGTCGAGCCCGCGGCCAGCTGCTGCTCGAAGTAGGTCGAGGCCGAGTCGCAGCCGTTCATGTCCTTGATCTTGAGGTCCACCGCGCCCCACGTGAAGCGCGGCGCCAGCTCCTTGACCAGCGCTGAGTTCCTGTCCGCATCGGCTGCCCCTTCACCCACTTGCAGCTGTGCGAAGTCCGCTAGGAACGGCAGCGCGGCCTGGAAGCTGGCGCTGGAGATGGGCCCGTTCTTGGCCACCACCACGTGCGAGCTCAGCACGAGCAGCAGCGAGCCCCAGAACGGCTCGTCGACCAGCGAGACGCCGCGCAGTACCAGCAGCAGCATGCTGGCGTCCTGTTCCGACACGGAGACGGCGCTGGAGCTCAGGAACAGGCCGCGCTCGGCCGATGCGCCGTCCTTCTCGTCCTCCGGCACGTAGAGCACCCCCACGATCGCCACTTTCCTCGCCGAAAGCTTCACCCCGTAGAGCACGTCCGTGCCCGCATCGTGCAGCCGGAGACCGCACCCGTCGGAGCCCTCGGGGCTCGTGCACAGCGGCACCAGGTTCGCGCCGCTGAGCGCCGCCGCCATGCTTGACTCGTTTACTGAGTTATAGTATGGATTCACGAAGTAGTATAATACATTAATACTACTTCATGAGCCCATACAAATTACTACTTTGAAATCCAGAACTACGATACTATTGTAGTACTTCGTAGTTATAATATTGCATGACGCGCCCGCAGGACGACGACGTCACCAATGTCACCGTGAATTTCCGGGCGCCGAATATCACGGTGACATTTGGGGGAATGTCACGGCGATATTCCGGAATTTCATCATGATGCCCGAAATTTCACGGTGACATNAGTCACGGCGATATTCCGGAATTTCATCATGATGCCCGAAATTTCACGGTGACATCTCCTGTTGTGGCGCGCTCCACTGTGGCGCGCGGCCGGAATTTCACGGCGCCCGGAAATTCACGGTGATATTTTGGCACGGTGATATTTCACCGTGAATTTCCGGGCGCCGAATATCACCGTGAATTAGGCCGTGATCGATGGCGATCAGCGCTGGCCTCGCTCGCTCACGCTCACGATGCCACGTAAACGCAGCTTATCCTAGCTTCTGGCGAGACGCGCAGAGGTTCTATTCAAGCGCCTAAATGCAGGACGCGGTTGTAAAGGTGTAGCTGCAGCTCGCTGTGAATCAATGGGGAGGAGTGAACACGCATAATATCTGCAAACATGCGTCGAGAATGACGACCCAGCGCCCAGGCAAGGAGAAGCAAACGTTTATTTAGCGCCGTCACAGAAATGCCACCGCCTTCTCTGAAGCAGATTGACTCGATGATAGTACCATTGCTCACGGTATCCAAAGGTTGCATGACGGCAGCTGGGTGGAATCGAAATGCAGCGAAGACGGAGCTATTAGCAGGAGTAGCACGGCGCGTTGCCGGGTACTGCAGTGAATTCTGAAGCTGATCTCCATTGTCTGAACAAATAAGCTTAGGGTGAGGTGGTGAATATACATCCATGAATCTGTCGAGAAGAAGTACGTAAGTTGTCGCATTACTAGGAAAGCATTACCGAGCGAGAACGATGAGCTACACAACTTACAACAAACACTCGAACCATTTGACGGGCTTCTGCGAGTTGACGATCAACGCGTCGCCGTTCAGGAAGGCCGTGTCGGCGTGGTTGAGTCCGGTCACGTAGAAGGTGTCATCGTAGGTGCTGCCGAACTTGGAGGTGGACAACCCTCCGGCGCAGCTTTGGTACTCGACGATGCCGTCGTTCTCACTCGACTTGTGTGGGATGATGGACCCTCCTAGCTTATACACAGCCTGGTAAATGGAGAGCAGACCCGAGTAGTTGTCGCTGCACATGGCGGCGTCGACGTTCGAGCGGAAAGCGGATTGCGCTGCAGCGTACGCCGTGTTGAGCGCCGACGTGCTGTACGACTCGTCCTCGTACGATAGAGCCAAAACGGCATTGTTCGCCGGACACTGACCGATTAAGTTCGCCACGGCCTCAAGGAACACGTTGCTCCCGCTGCATGCATTCTGGAGGTAGTCTGCGCCCATACTGCCCGTCATCGGGCCGCTCAGACTCGCCCACGTGCTGCTCGAGGCCAAACTGCATCGACTATTCGCCAGCGCGCCAGCCATCATGAGACCGCCCATCGAGTGCGTGACGGTGATGGTGTCCGCGATAGTCTTGGACGAAGCGCTACTGGTACTGCTAACAGAGAGGGCAAAGTTGCAAACCTTCTGCTGCAGCGTAGCATCTGTCCAGGCGTTGCTTACCGTGTTCAGCTGTGCGTACTTGATCGACGAGCAGCACGGCGCGCTCTTCGAGAGATCTCCGAAGTAACTCGATTTCGTCTGCAGGGTTGTCTGCTCCGTGCTGGAGCCCAAGCCGTGGAAGAAGATGCACGGACGCGGAGTCGACTGGCACGTGCACGAGGACGTGGCCAGAGTCGCGGTAGCCTCCGCCTTCAACTTTCGACGGCTCGAAGACGAAATGGTCTGGCCGGTGAGCAGTGCAAATGTAGTCGACGAGACTGAGGTGGCCGTAGCTACCTTCTCACACGAAAGCGCCGCGTCGCCACTCAGCGTAGGCGCAGTGATGGTGACCGGACTGTCCAAGTACTCGACGCTGATGTCCAGGTCGCTGCCGTAGATGGTGAAGCCGTCCGAGCCCGACGAGCAAACCACAAAGTCAGCGTCGCCCAACGTCACCTTGAACAGGTTTCCGCTCGCACACGTGATGGTGTCGCTGCCGGCGGTCGCACTCGAGATGGCGGTGGCACCATTGAGAGCCGACACGATGTCGTTGAGAGGCGGCAGCAGACTCGAAGACAGGCACTGCGCACTCTGCGAGCCGCTCGTGTCCCCCACGGTGGACGTCACGAAGTAGGCGATGCCGTCCACCAGCATGAACGTGTAGTCCGTGGTGCCGTCCATGAAGGCGGCGTAGCCGTCGTAGAGCACGGAGGTGTTGTCGGAGGACACGACGGGGTTGGCGAAGACGTAGAACTGGGACTGTCCGTAGATGTTCATGGAGGTCCGCTTGAGCGTGAACTGGAGACGGAGTGACGGTGCGTCTGCCAATGCTGCAGCCAGTCGGCGTTGCGGATGGTCCTCTTGTTCAACTCGCAGACCAGTGTGTTTGGTCGCGGAGGCCGTCGTCATTGCAAGTGCAAGCAGTACGAAAAGGACGAGGGTGAGGAATCGATGCGGAGACTTGAGGGTCCACATGTCGGCGTTGAGGTGGTAAGCGGGCGAGAGGTTTGGAGTTTGGTTGCTCGTCACGAGGAGAATTGGAAAGTGAGTATGTAAGAGGTGAATGCTGGCGCTCGGCATCTTGGTAAGCGCTCCGGGCGAAATAGAGCTTGGCACCGACCTCTAGGATTTGGCGGCCTTGCACCTGTTGGCTGTGAGAGGTGTCCGCGCGATAGTTTGATTTCCTGTGCAGCAAACCAAATTGGATGCAAGTCAAGGGCTGCAACGTATAGAGCTGCAGGCAATGACAACAACTGTGAGTTCATGTAATGACATGCAGCAGGCTATCATTGATATTGTAGCCTATCAGTCATGACATTTCCAAAAACAAGCCGAGTGGGCAACATCTTGGTCTTCTAACAGCGATAAAAAGTGGGAACGTTTTCGAACGAATGAATGGTTCAACTGGCAGCAATTCAATTACCTGATGTGATCGAGGCACTCAGTCGTAAGCAAGGTATATGTGTGTGGCTAATAGCCCATGACTTATCATCAATCCACGTCTTGCGGAAGGTGTTGCTTCGCGGGTATCAGCGTGGGCAAAGTTGCCACGCGTTGCTTCCAAAAAGCGGCGTAGGCATCGTGCTCAATGAGACTCGTCTGGAAGTCGAGGTCATTGAAGCTTTGTTGACTATCGCCTCCACTCTTGGCAGGCAAGTTGCATAGTTGGTATACATATCAATCAACCTTGGTACCGAGCTCGCCTTGCCAAGGCGAGCTCGGATAGGACGGCGTTGAAGTTTAAATACAGGAGGGGCGAGGACTTGCGGCTGTAGCGATCAAGTCATTGAAGTATCCTGGTAGCTTTGCCGTTCAGCACGTCGATCCGAGACCGCATTGACGTGCATGCAAAAGGGCAAGCGCCTTCGTGCCGTTTCCCGTCGAAAGCGTCCAAGGCTAGCGCACCTCCAGTGTTCGTGTGCACTTCAACGAGTCGACTCAAGCATCCATTTGTTCGGCTGCCATGCATGGCCTCTGCGGAGCGAGCACTAGGCAAGGACTCATGTTGGGGCTCCTGCGGAGCTTCACAAGCCGACCCCCCCCCCCCCTCTCTCTCACTCGCTCTTTCTCGATGATAACTGGCAGCCCAATGGCCTGACATGGGGCCATACACCGGATTAGTGTCCGGTGGCGGGAAGAGCTACAACTAGGCAAAGGGCGGAAAGTCCGAGGTTGTACGCCGATGGGCACCGCGGGCAATCCTTGCAGGAGAATACCAACGTGACATGCTGCCGTTGGCACCCACCGTCGGCGGAGCAGGTTGCTGCCGTCAACGAGCTGCTGTCGCGCTCAGTTTTGGTGGGACTTCCACGTTGGCTATGAGGCGAGCACGCGTCCATCGTTCTCTTCATGGAGCGGTCGTACTGTAAGCCCTCATGGAGCACGAGCTTGTAGCTCGGACCCACGGCAATCACGCGAGCTGCCTTGGTTCCGACGGCGATGGCTGAATGACATTTTTTGGCATCTCCTGCAGCCCCCGCCTTTGTCGCCGAGGCATGACTGGTTGCTATCCAGCCGCGGCAGCTGCGTGCAGATGAGGAGCGGGCGCCAAGTGCAAGTGCATCTTGGCGAACGTGTTGTTCTCCATCCCAGGCTCCGCCCCTCGGCTTCCAGCTCTCACTTCGCCTTTGTCTCGAAGAAAGCAACGGATCTCCGCGCCTTCAAGTCTGCCGTCCGCCATGTGGCCGTTCGCGCCTCGCCTCCTCGCACTGGGCTTGCTCGTGACGCTCGCAATTGCAGTCGCCACCGCCTCAGCGACAACGTTGGCCGACGCACGGCCTGTGCGACTTCACTTTACGCTCAAGCGACCCTCCATGAAGATGTATGGCCAACTCGAGTTCGACGTCTTCGCCAACCCCGTGGTATCCCCCGGCAACGCCGCTGTCCGCTACGACGGCTACGCCACCTTCAAGGAGGGCACCACCAAACACACGATTTTGATGGTCGACGGCATCGCCTACTTCGTGACGTTGACCGCCGATGGGTCCGAGACCGCCGAGTGCTCGTCTTCGAGCTCTCTGGCGCTGTTCAACGAGGTGATACCGGCGCTCAACAACGCCACCGCAATCTCAAACGCGACGGTGGACGACAAGAAAGTCACTTGCTCGAGCAGCGACCTGTTCAAGGTCACTCTTGGCGACGCTACATTCGTGCTCTGCGC
The DNA here is from genome assembly GCA_001314425.1 of Phytophthora pluvialis. Taxonomy (NCBI): domain Eukaryota; phylum Oomycota; class Peronosporomycetes; order Peronosporales; family Peronosporaceae; genus Phytophthora; species Phytophthora pluvialis. The sequence goes on from LGTU01000150.1 coordinate 25,968, forward strand.
ATCGGGCTCCTCGGGTTTCATCGTGTACGGGAGTGACCTGGACATCAGCGTCGAGTACCTGGATAGTCCGATCCCAGTCGTGGCGCCCACACTGAGTGAAGACGCAGCACGTTCGTGCGAAACGATCCTCTCGCCTTCCGCAGTGACACCAACGATGCTAGCACTGCTCACCGGGGAACCCATAGCGTACAACTGGACCACGCAAGGCCTAGCCCGGTACCTGGGCCACTACTTTAGCTATGCACGTTGACAGAGCGAACTTGTACTAAATACTACAGTAGTAGTATTTTCGATATTACTTGACGATCCGCAGCAGGCTATTATACTATAATATCTTGCACAATTCTTGAAGTAATTTATAGTGCTTGTACTTACTAGTAGTATAGCGGTACTGTAATATGCGGTAGTATAATAAACCCAAAACTATTACATGTAGTTGCCACAAACAAGTTTTTGCTATTGTCCACTTACAGCAAACACTCAAACCACTTCACTGGTTTCTGCGAGTTCACTATCAACGCGTCGCCGTGGCGGAACGTTGTGTCGGCGTGATTGAGTCCCGTCAAGTAGAACGCATCGTCGTAGGTGGTACCGAACTTGGAAGCGGGCAGCCCTCCAGCACAGCTTTGGTACTCAACGATGCCGTCGTTCTCACTCGATTTGTGAGGAATCAAGGAGCCCGCCAACTTGTACACCAACTGATCCGTTGATAGGAGTCCCGAGTAGTTGTCGCTGCAAACCGCAGCGTTAACATTCGGTTGGTACGCCTCTTGCGCTGCCTCGTAAGCTTCGTCAAGTGAGCTGGTGCTGTAGGAATCACCCTCGTACGCCAACGACTTCGACGCTGTAGTCGCAGGACAGCGACCAAGCGTCGCGATAGCCTCAAGAAGCACGTTACTTCCACTGCACGCGCCTTGCTGATAGTCGGAGCTCATACTACCGCCCATCGGCGGACTCATGCTCACCCAAGTAGTGCTGGAAGCGAAGCTGCACGACGCATTTGCAAGTGCACCGGCGACCATGAGTCCGCCCATGGAGTGTGTGACGACGATGGTATCCGCGACGACTCGTGTTGTCGAGCTGCTCGTGGAGCTGATCGAGAGTGCGAAGTTGCATGCCTTCTCCTGCTGTGCAGCGTCTGTCCAAGCGTAGTCGACGGTATTCAGGATCGCGTAGCTGAACGACGAGCAACACGGGGCGTGCTCTTCGATGGCACCCCAGTAGTCGGAAGTCGTTTGCAGCGTGCTGTACTCGGTGGTCGAGCCCATGCCACGGAAGAAGATGCAAGGACGCGGGGTAGAGCTGCACGAGCATGACGAAGACGAAATCGTTACGTCCGCTTCGGCCTTCAGCATCCTGCGGGTGCCGCTCGAAATGGTTTTCCCTGCCAGCAGTGCCAACGTCGTCTCCGTGACCGATGTAGGAGTGACCACCGTTTCGCACGCTGCTGTGGCATTTGCAAGCAAAGTTGGCGGGGAAATCTCGACTTGCTCATCGAGGAACTCCACTGCAATATCAAGATCGCTTCCGTAAATGGTAAAACCCGAAGCACCCGAGGCACAGAGTGCGAAGTCGGCCCCACCAAAGGAAACCTTAAACAGGTTCCCGCTCGAGCACTTGATCGTTTCGTCGCTTGCGGAGACGGACGAAATAGCGGTGGCGTCGTTGAGTGCACGTACAATGGCGTTCAGCGGTGGAATTGCGGTCGAATCAAGACACCTCGCGGTCTCAGACAAACTAGCGTCTCCAACGGGGGAAGTCACGAAGTACGCGATGCCGTCGACAAGCAGAAAGGTATAGTCAGTGCCGTTGTTAATGAATGCAGAGTAGCCGTCGTAAAGCACGGAGGTGTTGTCGGAGGACACAACAGGGTTGGCGAAGACGTAGAACTCGGACTGGCCATAGACCTTCATGGACGAGCGCTTGAGCGTGAACTGGAGCCGCAACGATGGCGCATCAGCCAAACTTGAGGTGAGGCGGCGGTGGTCCCGTGCACAGTCTTGACCAACTGCAGTTGCTGACGAGGCAAGGATCATCATCAGTACGGCGGCGATGGCAAGCGCAGTACGAGACAGGAACATCTTCGGTGGCGTGGAGTTTTTTTACGGGGCTTCTTCAGAATGTGTCTTGCAGACGGAAAATGGCGAAATGAGAGGAATTCAGCGGGGATGTTATCACCGAGGACAGCTCGAGGGCTGCGCGCTTGGCCGACACCAGGGGCTTGCCGCAGGAAAACTACCCCACTCATATCTCGATGGCAAACCGGGCAGCGATCACAGCAGCAACCGCGTTTACAAAACAAACGCATCCACGAATCCAAAGTCGTTGCTAGACGGTGATGCCAACGTGATGGTAGATCGATAAGTTGGCGTGGTCGTCATCCGCTAAGCCATTCTCTGAGCGCTTAGTGAGGTGGAGTCGGGCAGGGCTATCGGTTTAGCCGCAGCCAGTCGAGTCTGTTCATCTAGATCGGGCACCTACCCAGCTTAACCAGGAAGGCGGCCGCACTGGTTGAAGCAACAAGACTTCGGATCAGTTAAGCGGTTGCTGAAGCAAATCTTTTCCATCACGAGAGTGGCCTAGTGACCACCAAAGCACGGACTCACGTGCACGTTATGGTGCTGCGAGCGTCTCGGTGGAGTATTGGAGACCGTGACAAGTTGCTCTCCGTATCCAATGACCGGCCAATGGATCCTCGCGTCAGGTACAAATCGGACGATTTCTATTGGTTGATCACTTCAACGTAGGGCACTACTACCTACGGTAGTACAGCCCTATAATAGGGGCCACCAACGCTATAGGGAACCGTATCACGAGACAAAAGGACTCTAGTAACCTGGGCGCGTTGGACCTACGGGAGCGATACCGAACGCACGCCACACACTCCGGGAGTCCCGACGCAGTGGTGTGAGCAAGACATACAGTGCTTGCCCGCCAACGGATTGTGACCGTACCGTAGGCGTGAAATGTGTAAACAGATATGCAGCCAGCGCGACGAATGCAGCTGGTCTAGGGGATCCTAGAATTGGGAGCAGAATTACGTCGTTCTTGTTCAAGACACTCGAACTGTTGTTTAGAGCTTTCTGTTCCAAAAACTAACGAGCTCCAGCATGAAGTGTTTACTTACTGTTATCCAGGCTACATGTAGCTCGAAGAAGTCAAGGCGAATCAGGCTTTCTGTTCTAATATCACGCGGCACTGATGGAAATGATGATCCGGACACCAGCCTATCCAAAGCAGAAACCGCCTTCGCCCGCTTCCAACTCAACAGCTGCCTGAGGGCATTGTCTTACCGTTTGTATACCTTGGTTACAGTGCGCTGGTTTACCATAAAACAGCACGATCGAGCTTTCATGCTTTGCGGGTTGGTCTTACCGGCTCATTTATCCAGGGATTGGCTCCGCGCTTTGAGTGCGATTCCTTCCTCCATTCCACGTTTGTAGCCGTCTCGCTCGCTCAACTCTGTGCTAAATATGTGGGGCCGAACTCTCTCTGCGGCGTTTGCCATGCTCGCCCTCGCGGTGGCTGCGAGCAACCCGCAACAGCAGCCGGAGCGCGCACTTGAGGCGGAAGCCGACATGTGGAGCTTCGGATCGACGGCGTGCGAGTGCAAGTCCACTCCTCGCCCGTGTCTCTTCATCCACGGCGAGAACAACGAGAAGGAGGAGAAGGAGTTGCAGACCACGCCTGTCAAGTTCGGCGACATGAAGGACCACGCCCCGTGCTGCTCGACGATCAAGTACGCTTCTCTGGACACGAAGACCGTTCGGTGGACCGACGAGACGCTGCAGGAGACGGTGTGCAAGCACGCTCTGTCGATGAGCCCCTCGAGCGAGACAGCCAAGGGCGTGATCAAGGACACTATCGTTGTGACCCACTCGATGGGCGCGTTGATTGTGGCCGGTGCGGTCGCCAACGACAAGTGCAGCATCGATAACAGCACGACGTGGGTCAGCATGAGCGCGCCGATGAACGGCACGATGGCTTCAAACTACGTGCAGGACATTTGCACGGACGACGACACGCAGGCCTTCCGGAAGATTTTGACGCTCGTTGGCAAGTGCCCCGTTGGCGCCGGGATGGAATCTATTGCGTACATGGGCGGCAAGTACAGCACCATGGTTCTCAATGAAGCGTACGTCGCAGCACAGGAAGTCTACCGCACGCATGTGTCGGCCGCTATGTGCAGCAACGATGACATTGGCATCGTTTCGACAGACCAGGCAGGTTATCTGCTACTTGGCTCCAAGATCGAGCATGGCACCAACGAGCATGATGGCGTCGTGACGTTCGAGAGCTGTCGCGGCGGACTGCCGGAATCCCAGTTTAGCGATAGCTTCGAAGACCGGTTCTACGTGTCAAAGTGCAACCACGGCGACACTGCGTTCCTTCACGGAAACAGCTACTTCCGGGAGACGATTAAGCCAGTGAACTGGTTCGAGTGCCTTCTGTAAGGCGTTTCATAAGGAGGATTTCAGGAAATTTTGTTTACATGTGCGTTACATGTCGTGGATCTCGTCTTTTTGCTTTCACACGATCAAGTAAGTGACGATCGTACCGCTCGATGAAAGTCCAATAGCAAAGTTGTCACCGACGGACGTGGTGATCACCGTCGCAAAAGGGCTTCCCAACTGGAGCTGTGGTGATGGACGTAGCAGGGATCGCATCGATGAATGGTACGACAGCGATGGTGTAAGTTAGTGCAGACCACGTTGACATTTGAAGTCATGGTGACTTGACCAGCCACTGATCGTCAAGAATGCGCATTCACTCGGGTTGGCATCGAGGTGAGCTCGCTCTTCACTTCTTGGGTGAAGTACCTCGAAAACGGGATCGTAGCTGCAGCACGCACCTCGTTGAAGCAGCCTGTCATGAATCATTCATGATGAGTGACGAAGCGATTTGGGCCACGTAATTGATGACGATTGTTGGGGTCCATCAGAGCTCCGATGAAGTCACTGAAGGCAATGACGGTGGCAGGCCACGGACAGGATGAATCTGCGTTGTAAAGCTCTCCCACCGCCAGTGCTTCAATCGCAAGCACGAAACGACCACCTGGTAAGCCAACAACGGCGGTAGCCGAATGCAGTCGGCGGGTATACCCGTGAAGAGAAAAAACGTGCTGCCACCGTCGCAACAAGCGCGACCGACATGTGCAGGTAGTTTCTGAGCCACGGAGTAAATGACGCCGCTGACGGTGCTGTACACGATGCGGACCGCCAGGCCGCCAGGAGACTTGAGTTCGGCATAGTTAAGGCTCGACACACAAACGCACACATAGGTTAGATTAGACCATGGTGGTTCAATGAAAATTGGAAAGTACCGTAGACAACCACTGCAATCGCGATCGCAGCCTTCCGGCATTAGCGCGTCAAAAAGCTTCACTAGAATCAGCGCAACCGCCGATGTACCAACTAGCATTTCCAACCTGTCAACAATGATTGGCCTCAACGCTCTCTTTGAAGTTGATGCCTTGCTTGAAGTTCCGCCCTCGTCGATATGTGCGGGAATGGGTGCAATATGCTGACGAGATGGTTGCCTTTTCCGGAGGTCGCAAGTAGCGCCTCGGCCTATCCGGATAATGTGCGACCCAAAGAAAAAATGGGCGACTGACCTAAGCATGACCCGACCGGTACCGTATATGAACCGCAAAAACAATCTACCAATTAGGCAACCACTGCAATCGCGAATATCGGACTGACGCTGGTCGAGAGAGAGTCAATGCAGGACGCACCAAGGATCGGTGTGCATGCATCCCCATGCCCTTGCTTCAGAAACACAACCAAAGCATCGGGGTGTGCCTTAAAGAGCTACCACGGGTTGAGCGGCCATTGGTGGGGTTTAACGGTTAGTAGTGGCAGGGCCAGTAAACTTATCTCCAGGAACACGCTGGCTGCAAGTTACAAACAATACATGTATTGCCCCCGGGCAGATACAGGCTGGACCAGCAGTGCTGTGACAGCTGAGGTCGCGACCAGGTTGGCAGGGTCTGCCATATTCATGTACTGTACATGTAGTCTAGCCGTGCTAGAGGGAGACGGTTCGCCTGCGATGCAGCCGACGGGGCACTGATGCGACTCGTTGCAGGAGACCGATAAGGCTTTCGCTACTGTCCACCAAGTTGGAGGCACCAACACATCGAAGCTTCAACATAACTAACTGGTTTGCTTGCAATTAATCAGTTGTAAAAGGCAGTTTTTGCCAAGAGTCAACGATGTTCAAATCCTCCTTCGGACGCCGCCAATTTTATCGATGGGGTTTCTTTACGACAGCCCGGTCTGTTCTCAACATCTGCAGCCGCTGGGCTACATGTATTCAAGCGCATCGCATCAAGCGCGCGTAGATCCCGTGAATGCGCTCCATGCCGGTCAGCGAGCGCGTTGAAAATGTTGTGTACATGTACTTCGTACAGTACGATAGAAGGACGTCATGTTCAACGAGAGATGAGAAACTTGTGCTGCGAGAAACGCTCTGCAGCAGAACCTCCACCGATGTAATACTTGTACGGGCACTGCACCAACAGCTTTGCCGTGCAGGTTGCTCATCTTTGGCCAGCCTACGGTTATAATTACTCTGATGGGGGTGTAGAAGTAAATAATTGAGTCTGTAGGACACTGTGGGCTTGCCATTCGTCGGCAACCAAGGAAAGGAGCATTCGCACCGGCGCGCACAGGTCTCATACGGGGCAAATCTTCGTTTGGTTTCCTAGGCAACCGTATCAATTACAACTAGGCGATTGCCGGCATCAAGTTGATGCCATCAACCAAGTTGGTTGAACCAACCAACCAACCAACGCCAAGGAGCGAGCGATACAGCCAATTGCCACCAGCATCGCTGGCAGCGATGGCAAGCCAAGCAAGGAAAATAATCTGGGGCATACGGCAAAAAAAAGGAAATGCGTTCTTCGAGGCAAAAGCCATGCAGAAATGCTGGAAAGTTGCACCGAGCTGCGGTCGGACTCCGACTCGGAGGGATGTCATCACTCGAATGCGCCGACTAACGTTAGCAACAAAGGGAGACCGCGTGCCTTGTCCTCACAAGGGGCGATGCAAGCGTTGCAGACTGCACTGAAAGACTACAGACCTTCGGTGAGGCATTGGCGTGACGCGAGCTGTCGCTCAGCGTGATGCCATGTGGCGATCGACCGGTGGACAGCAACATGCAACACACACAGAGACACACACACAAGCCTCGGAACGTTTCGACAGTGACCATACAATTCCTGCCCTTCTTTCGTGATTCTCCTCGACGAACCGTACGGTCAAGCAGAACACTTACCGCTGACAGCTGCTCACTAGACATTTTGCCGGTTAGCCCCCACAAGTTCAACTGCCAAGTCTGTAGGTACCGGTAGGTACATGTATAATATCATTATCACCAAGACGATGAGGTCATCCACGTATCCTCTCCGGTGCATTGCAATCGCCTGCACTGCCTTCGTCCTGTTCGCGACCTCGACGGCGTCGGTGGCCCAAAAGGGCGAAGGAACCGTTCACGGCGACCTCCGTACCAGCGCCACGGAATGGCCGTCCTTGAAGCTCCACTTCAGGCTGAAGCGCGATTCAATGCAGGTGCACGGCCAGCCAGAGTTCGACGTGTACGCCAACCCCATCGTGTCGAACGACGGTCTCAGCGTGACGTACGACGGATACGTGGACTTCACGGAAGGCTCGACCCTCACCCGGTACATGCTGATCAACGGCATCGCCTACTCCACGACTTCCACTTCGGAGACAGATCAAACCCAAGCTTCGTCGCCGACGTCCCAATGTGTGGAACCGAGGTCGCTGCCACCTCTCAACGACATGCTACCAGCAATCAACGACGCCACCCCGGCTGCAAACGCTACATTAGAGGGCGCGAAGATCAAGTGTGCACCGGGGAATCTCTTCAAGGCCACGTTCCGAGGACTCAACCTGGCCGTCTGTGCGTCTGGTTCTTCAGGCGTTCACGTGTACGGCAGTGACATGGAGATCGGGGTGACGTATTTGAAGAATCGGGTCAAGATGACGGCGCCCAAGCTCAATGCTAGCGAGTGCAAGGCGGTAGTGAACGCCACGGCGGTGACCGAAACCACGATCGCCTTGCTCACCGGAGATATGATCCCCGAGAGCGAGTCGCGAAGCCTGGACTTCTTTGGCTTGGGCGTCGAGCTTTCGAAGACGACGTGCTCCTGCAAGTCCACGCCGCGCCAGTGCCTTTTCATTCACGGCCTGGGGATTGACTACGCGGAGGCGGAACTCCAGGACTCGTTCACCGCCTACTGGGGCAACTTGACGGACCACGCGCCGTGCTGCACGGACTTCAAGTACATGATCTGGAACTCCGTCCAGACCGGTTGGAACAACGCCACCCAGCAGCAGATCCTGTGCGACCTGGCGGCTTCCGTGACGGGCTCGGGCTCACTAACCGAAATTGCGGACACTATCGTCGTCACACACTCCATGGGGGGACTCATGCTGGCTAGTGCCATCGCTACCGGGAAATGCTCTCTTGCGAACAGCAGTTCCTGGGTCGCTACCAGTCCTCCGATGTCAGGAAGCATGGGCTCGGACTATGCTCAGGAGGCCTGTAACGGGGACCATACTGCTATCATGAAGACAATCGGCAATCTCACGGGCCAATGCCCCGTGGGCGCATCTACGACGTCGCTTGCGTATGAAGGCGGGGAGCTGAGTTCTACGGGGATGAACGATGGGTATGCGGCAGCTCAAGAAGTCTACCGGACCCACGTTCACGCAGCTATGTGCAGCAACTCGTACTCGGGTTTGTTTTCGACCTACCAGGCCATGTATTGGCTGCTCGGCGCCACGCTCCCGCACAAGTCGGACGAGAACGACGGCCTGGTGGAGTTCCAGAGCTGCGCTGGCGGCCTCCCGCTTGACCAATTCGGGGACCACTACAGCGACCAATTCTACGTGACCCATCTCAACCACGCCGACACGACCTTTTATTTTGGCGACGGGCTCTTCAGCTCCGCGAAGAAGCCCATCAAGTGGTTCGAGTGCGTGCTGTAGATCTGATCTACTTTGTTCAGATCGACGCTTGGGATAGTAGACAACTGCATTTGCATCGAATCCTTCAAGTGTGTTGTATCATTCCTCTTCCTTGAGTTGGTCTCTTCGCAGAGAACGAGAACGCAGCTCTTCGTTATTCCTAGATGAGCGTCCTGGTCCGTTTCAAGCAAAGTGGATGGGAAGTCCCAGATACTATTTCGGAGAGCAAAACGACCCGACTCGGTTCAACGTGGTGCTATGTGGGAAAATACACGACAAGGCAAGTGCCTACTTTTCAGTCGTGTTCCCCCGTAGCAGCAAGGGTAAACATGGGCAGTATGAAAGGGCTGAGTAGCGACACCAGCGCGAGTAGCCGCGTGGTACCGGAAGGCGAGACAGCGATCAGAGAAGCCTCGAGCACTTCTCCCGGTCACGACACATCCGAACAGGAAGCAGCTCTTTTGGCGAAACGTGCATCGCCAAGAATTCCCCAGGATGCAGCACAGGCTAGTTCAGCAGACCTCGTTCCGGCTGAGACGACAGACCAGAGTATAGTCTTAGGACCCGTGCTCCCGGAGATCGGGGTTCCGTCGGGCGAAGTGAATGAGCAGGGGACGGATGGCAATGGCGTCACTCGAGAGCAAACTCGGCAAGCGAACGATCCGGCCATCGAGACGATAAAAGCGATCGAGTTCACCGAAGAGGCCCACAATCGACGGAGCTGGAAGGTGGTCGGCAAACTGGCGGTGCTGGCCAAGTCGATGAACGCACATACCATCGACATTTACCACGACCGGAAACTCAACACAAGCCGCTTCATGATTCATCCGAACTCGAAGTTGCGTCGCGCCTGGGAGGTTTTGACGGTGTGTTTGGTCCTGTATGTGTGCGTGATGGTACGTGATGCTGGATCCCCCGTTGCTTGCTGAAATATGTGCAGGAAACTCACTCTGTACATGGCCACAGATCCCGTTCATCATTGGGTTTCAATTCGTCGACTGGGGGAGGCTGAACGGCATGAACACTTTCATCGACGTCTACTTCATTGCAGGTAAGTCATCACCATAAAGGTAGTCTACCTTACGGTGGTGGGTCTCTCACCTTTGTTTGACTATGGCTCGCTGGACAGATATGGTCATGACACTGCGGACGGGTATTGTTTCCAATGGCGAGGTAGTCATGGACCCCAAGAGAGTAGCGCGCAAGTACTTTCGCTCGTGGTTCATCGTGGACCTCATCTCCAACTTTCCTTTGGTTCTCTTCGTGCAATCCTCGGGGAAGTCGCTGAAAATCGTCAAACTCCAGAAGATCCCAAAGCTGCTGCGTATCGGCCGGTTGCTGAAATATCTGCGCGAATACGCAAAGTACTACAACCTCCTCGTCAGCTTTCTAGGCCTCGCCATGGGATTGCATCTCTTTGCGTGCTTATGGGCAAGTTTGTTCAATGAATGTTATGACATCCGCGGTCACCTCATTTGCACCGAAGAAGAGGTCCGTGCATGCCGCGTTGATAATGCTCCGCAAAGCTTGGATTGGTCTAACTCTTCGTTTGTGCTGTGCGTCTCAGTTGGCGCCGATGTACGTCCAATGCATTCATACCATCATGCTCATGTTTCTCGGGATCGGCGAGAGCACCACCTACTCGAGTATTGCGAAGATGCAAAATCCCGAAATGAACGCGAACATCGAGCTCTACTACATGAGCATCACCGTGTTCATGCTGGGAACCGTGTTTTCGTCCTTCCTTTTCGGAAACATTCTCGCGTTGCTCATGAGCTGGGACCAGCAGAAAGCCCAATTCCGGAACCGGATGGACATGATCAAAGCCGAAATGAAGTATTACGAGCTACCGGAGGAGTTGCAGCACCGTGTTCGAAGGAACTACGATTATCTCTGGATCAACGTAAGTCTCTTCGTCACTTCTGCAAGCTTTACCCCCCCCCCAATAACAACCTGCTCACTCGATCCCTCCCTATATATTTTTTGTGACAGCAACGCGCATATTCAGACATGATGTTGCTGAACCAGCCGGGCATTTCCAAGCCGCTCAAGACGACCATCGCGTTGCATTTGTACAAGGACTTGCTGAATACCGTCCCATTCTTCGCTGGATCTGACTCGCGGTTCTTAGGCAAGGTTTGTCTCGCATTGGAAACTGCCGTGTATTTGCCAGGTGACACGATCATCTACTGCGACGACATTGGCAAAGAGATGTTCATCGTGCGCAAAGGCCTCGTCGAAATCCTGGTTCCAGACCCCGAGAACTCGGAGAAACGCATTTACTTGAGGGACGGAAACTTCTTTGGCGAGACAGCTCTGGTCATTGATGTTCGTCGTACCAACACCGTTCGTGCCGTCAACATTTGCGATCTAAACGTACTCAGTAAGCACGCGTTCAACGAGATCGCTGCCGAGTATCCGGAATTCGGCGAGCGCATGAAACGAACGGTGATCAAGCGACAGCTGGACAACATGAACATCCAGTCCCCCTCTGAGAAGGCAAAAGTGCACAACCAGCTCACTTTGGTCGTGGAGAAGTCGCTCAAGCAGCGACGAATGTCCGTGTCGCTACGCACAATCTACCGAGCGAAGAAGCTAGGCGACAAACTCAAAGACATCGCCGACCGCGCTTCAAAACCCGTGCGCCGCATATCGCGTGCTGTGGTTCCGCGACAAACGCGCGTTCGTCCTTCAATACGCGAAGACTCGCAACGCAAAACGATGGTCGATGCCGGGGACAGCACTCGTGACTTGGCTCAGTTTTCCAGACCAGTCAGCGGTTCTAGCGCACGAAGTTTGTTCCAGAAGCGGCCGACAATTACGACTCGTACGAGCTCTGGACTCCCGCGACAAGTAACCCACCCAGGCGCTACGGAGCCACCCGCCCCTCGGCGAACTATGGACCCCGTCTCACGAAAACTCAGTCGCTCGGAGCTGACACTCGATTTGATCCCGTCCGCCTTGGCGGAAATCACTACCATGGTAGAGCAGATCCGGCAGACGACGGAACTGTTGAGTCTTCGACTGGGGACGACCGATGACTTGGACGACGAAGAAGAAGACGACGAGTTCGACTATGACGACAACTACAGCGACGACGTGCCTTTAAATCTTCGTGACTCGCCTCCTTTCCCTCCTTTGACGGAGGAATCTGATGACGAAATGGCTCGACGCGAGAGCAACAGCATCGTACGTTCCTCCTGCTTGAAAACTGCTGTTCCTGTGATGGTTAACGTGTTATGTCTTGCAGTTCGTCCCCAACGCACATGGTAACCCAACGAGCCGCATGGTACGTACGATAGTAACACGGCTGGCAGTGGGGACGATTAACTTGCTCACCGTTGTATGTCATTATCTCCACAGTTTGGTGACAAGAGGGGCAGCGATCCATCGTCAATGCCAACGGCCAAGGATATCCCCAAGAAGGAATGATTGAGCGTGAAATGCTGGTGATAAACCCGAGTTTTCCCGCTTGTTTTGCTACGAAACATCAAACAGCGTGAACCGTAAAAGCAAACCCCATTCCCTACACGAGCGTGCGTGCGTACCAAAAGCAATATTAACAGCGACATCCACTCTATTTATCTGATTTTTCACTCGTGTTCCACTTCCATCTGCGCACTTTTGTAGTCCGAGATGACGGATGCCAGCATCATTTCTACGGTGACTGCATCCGACTTCTTGCCCTTCTTCTTGCCATTGCCATGTGCGTTGAGCTTGTCCAAAATCTTGTGGTTGAGTTCCGTTTTGGATTGTCCGAGTTTGTAGATATCCTCGTCGACAGTGTTCTCCGACACGAGCTTGTAGATTGACACAGGCTTGGTCTGGCCAATGCGATGGCAACGGTCGCATGCCTGCTCGTCGGAGGTCGGGTTGAAGTCGAGATCGTGCAGGATAACCGTATCTGCTGCAGTCAGATTGATACCGAGACCACCCGCGCGTGTGGACAGCAAGAAGACGAAAATGTTTTTGTCTTCATTGTACGTGTCGATGAGTCCTTGTCGTTCCTGGACATCGGTGGACCCATCCAGGCGCAGATAACGATACTCCATGTGACTCATGAGCACTTCCAGCAAATCCAGAAGCTTAGTCCACTGCGAGAAGATGAGAACACGGTGACCCTCCTTCTGAAGCTTTGGGAGCAATGTTCGCAAGTAGCCAAACTTGGCAGATGCCAGGAGTGTTTCCATAGGCAGTTGCAGTTTGCGCAGCTCATCGATCGCTTCGTACTGTACACAGAGATCGTGCAGTTCAAAGTCGCTGTAAGACTCGAGCTCCTGGCGGACCCGGCTGATGGAGCACTGGTTGCCGAAGGCCTCGGCTCGGTGCAGGTATCTGCTCATGGTCTCCAACACTTCGTCTGCCACGAAGTGCCTGCGGAGCAACACAGCGTGGTTGGCAGCTTTACGCAACTGCGTAAAAATGGACATGGCGCTAGGATCACCTCCAGGTGGAGCAGCGTAGGTGCTCGTCAGCTCGCGCAGCTGACGATCCGCCTTGTGATCCTTGCTCTTGTTTTTCTTGCGTTCCTTGGCTGCCGCTTTTCGAGCAGCTTGGGCCTCTCTGCGCTTGATGACGGATTCGAGCAGCTCGGTGTAGGCCTTGCGCTGCTCCTCACCCACCTTGACGAGCTCGATGGAGACGGTCTTCTCCACCAGCTGACTCAGCACATACTTCTTTTCACGCCGAAGGATGAATGGGGCCAGGATTTTACGCACTTTCTCGCATTTCTTCTGTTCGCTCCCATCGAAAAAGCTCAGCAGCTCGTCGGAGCCGTGGTCGAACATCCGCGGCATGAGGAAGCTCAGCATTGTCAGCAGCTCATTGAGCTTGTTCTGGATGGGAGTACCGCTCAGAACTAACCGGGTTCGTGCGCGCAATGCTGTAATCCGCTTGAACCGCGACGTGTTCGAGTTCTTGATACTGTGGCCCTCATCCAGAATCATGTAGCCGAATTGAAAGCTTCGCAGGAACGCACGCTCTTCTTGGCACGTATCGCGCTCGAAGTAAGCGTAGGTAGTCAGCATGACGTCAAAATCGTCACTGTCCAGGGTGTCCTCCAGTTCACGACGGTGGTCCTTCGATCCATGGTACGTGACGATCCGCAGCTTCGGTGCAATCCACGCAAACTCGCGTGTCCAGTTGTTCAGCACACTTGCAGGCACCACAACCAGGTGGGGGCCAACCGCGCTCTTGTCTGACTGCTCCAACGACTTGAGAAGCAGCAAGAACGCAATCGTCTGCACCGTCTTGCCGAGTCCCATCTCATCCGCAAGAACGCCGGACACCTTGTTTTCGTGGAGTAGCAGCAGCCAGTTGACTCCAACCACCTGGTACGGCTTCAGCTCGAGCGTCTCGCAAATGTTGGGGATATCTGCCTGCGTGACCACGCGTCGATCGCCGCCATGGATCGAAGCCAGCGACATGTGCGTCGCCTCCTCCTCGTCCGTCGCCTCCGCGGGCGACGTGGACGGACTCGCCGGCGCCGCCTTGGTCGAGTTGCCCGACCACTTCCTCACCGACTGCCGCAGCTTCCTCGCAATCCCTTCGCACTCTTCCAGCAGCTGACCAACTTCGTCGTGGGACCGAGAGTAATGCTCGTCTTCATCCAAGTCGTCGTCATAGTCGTTCCTGTCTTGGACCGTAAACCTCCTGGACGAGCTGGGGTCCGTGCGCGTCCCTCCCTCCTTCCTCCTCCTCCACCCGTCGCTGCTCTTCTCCGCCCTGTGCTTCTTCACGCCATTACGTCCAAAGGCCGCCATCCAGTCCTTGGCAGCGGACGTGGAGGACTTGGCCAGGTCGTTCTCGAACACATCGTCGTCTCGAGGGGGCGACGCCACGTCGGAATCCACCGTCAAGTCCTGGATCTTCACGCCCTTGGGGCTGCTTGCGTCCGCTTCGTCGTCCGACTCCACGATGGCCCGCGCGCGCTTGCCGCGCCGCCTCGTGGACGGCGCCAGCTCCTCGCCGTCCTCTTCCGCGTCTTCTGCTGTGCTGGAGGAGGCCGTGGCCTCGTCGATTTCCACGACTGGTTCCACGGCCTTTTGCTCCTGTTTCGCAGCGTTTTTCCGCGCAAAGAACGAGGACACGAGCCTCGCGCCTGAGGAGGTCGCTGGGTTCCGGTTGGCTCTGGGCTTCGCCGGCCGACTGGAGGCCGACGCCGCCGAGCTCATGGTGATGCTCGGCACGCGCGTGGGCAGCACGTGCAGCGCCAGCTTGGGCGGCGCCGCGGCCGTGTCCACCACCTCGTACTTGGTGAGCGTCCCGTTGGCGTAGAAGGCGTCGCGCAGCCCGAGCAGCAGCACGTCGCCCTGGCGCAGCACGCTCTGCTTGGTCTGGCGCGTGGCCACGATGCTCGTCTTGCCGCAGCAGCGCAGCGCCACCTTGGGCCCGCTCAGGTACACGGCGCCCTTGCCGCCGCACACGCGCTCCTCGGCGCCGTCCGCCGTCAGCCGGAACAGCTTGCCGCTCACGCTCTCCTTCACGCCCAGCGCCATTGCCACTAGATTGGGGTTTGCCGCCATTTTTTTGTTTTTTGTTTGGCAAGTGGACTATGCCGGCGCGAGGCGATTGGCTGAAAGGACGATGGTGGTGATTGGTCCTAGTGCAAACATGGGGAACTCAAAACTTTGCCAGTGGAAAAGTGTTCGCTTATGCCATTTGAGATGCACGAGGTGCCGGAAGCTGAAGAGTTCTCACATTGAACGTTCATGATATTAAATAGTGATAGTGTTTGGTAGGCAGTGGGAGAGCCGCGCGTGCAATGGGTTTTGATGTGCGTCGGGGAGCTTCGGTTCGCGTCCGCGCGCTGCTGTACCACCCCCAGCGGTGGTGTTGCGGCTCTCAGTTAGTTCAGATGTGCTGCCAACTGCGTGCCATCTCGCATGTCAGTTCCGTTGCTGGCAGTTTCTTGCTGTGCGGTTGAGGCACGGGGTGCGATGGCGGCAGAGGCGGCGGAGGTCCACGACGAAACCTTGGACTTGTCGTTTATGCCGAGATCGGCTTGGCGGCCATCTCGGACATGCGCACCATCTCGGACGGCCGCAACATCTCGGAGGCGCGCACGTACATCTTCTCGGTGTGAAGGCGGTCGCGGGGTCGCGGGGTGCACGGCGGAGCATCGTCCGAGTTGGTGGGCGAGTCCGTGCCTAAAGGGCTCTCCGGCTCGGCTGACACGCCGTCCTTGCGCAAGAAGAGCAGCACGCGGCGGTTGCGAGCGTACTTGTGCGAGCGCCGTCGGTCCACGATCTCCGACATGCGCATCAGCTCCTCCTCGGTGTCCTCGCCGTCGCTCATATCCTCCGACAGCGAGTCCTCCGTGCCCTCCGTGGATCCGTCGCGCGAGACAACGTCCGCCTCCGCTTCGGGCTCAGGTTCGGCGTCCTCGACCTCCACCTCGTACTCGGCATCGTCCTCCAGCACCGTCGTAAGGGACCCGCACTGGTTGATCGGCGCGCGGTCGGCCGGGTTGAGCTCGATCGGCAGGATCGGCTTGTGGAACGTGTAGGCCCTGTGGCTCGGGTCCTGCACGATGGCGCTGCCCAGGAACCCGCGCAGGATGGACAGGCCGATGGGGCTGATGTCGCGGCGCGCCAGGTAGTTCTGGCTGATGAGGAGGCGGTGCAGACCCATGAGGTACTCGAGGAAGGCGTCGCAGCGGTGCTCGACCACCTTGCCCATCTTGTGGCGGAACTTGTGCTTCTTGGGGAAGTAGAGCTCGTCGACGAGGCCCGAGACGCGCGGGAACTCGTCGCCGAAGAGCTTGAAGTGCTCGGTGACCAGGCCGCGCAGCATCATGAAGTCCGAGTAGCGGCGGTGCACCACCCAGCTGCGGCCGGTGATGGCGTTCTGCACGTGCACGGCGAAGATGGTGGTCTTCTTGCCGAGCTTGGTGTCGGTGGAGACCACAGGCTTGAGGTGGTACACGGCGATGGAGCCCACGTTGACCATGGAGCGCTCGATGGCCGTGCCGCCCATGGCCACCTGCAGCGTCTCGCCGCCGTGGTTGGTGGGGCGCACCACGAGCTGCGGCACGTGCTGCGTGGCCTGAGCCGCCAGCGACTCGGGCGTGGCGCGGATCGGCCGCATGCGCCGTCCGATGGCCGAGCTCGACATTTTGTTGTTCGGCATCCTGCTGCTGTTGTTGCTGCTTTCCTACTCGAGCCACTGGTCCTCACGGACTGTCCGTCACTCCAAGTTTTCGCGAATGAAGTGCACCATCGCAGCAGCGGGGCCCGGGGGGCGGGCAATGCAGCGCTGGCTCGTGTGTCAAGCGCCGAGGCGGGTAAGAGGGTCGCCATTACTCACCGCCGCGCCTCTTCCACCCCCGCCTTTCTGTCTGCATTCCGTATTTGGGGGTAGGTGACAAATGGAGGTCCAGCATTGGTCATTAAGCGGCTGGATATTTGCGCATTGGCGGATAATCGACACGTCGTCACGTCGCGCAAAACCGCAACGTGGCAATTGCAGTGCATAATGCAGGGGGGAAAATCCGCACCAAGAGCTCCACTGAGCGCCGCCGCAAAATTTGAGGCGTTCTGCTCGTGAAGCGCGCAGCTCTCGGTCGGCTCTTGCTGTAAGCTTACATGGCTGTGAGGCCTGTTCGCTGCTGCTGCGAACACCTGCAAATCTGGTGAGCCGGCGGCGAAATGTTTGCCAGCGCAGGCTGGTGAGCTTGCAAGATGCAAGATTCGGCTGCCGGGCTGGTCGAGGCGCCCCCAGCTGCCCGAAATACTTTGAGCGATAAGCTCGCCACTGCAGCGCGTGGGCCTGCCTCAAGCAACTCGGCTCACAGAGCGAGGACGGTCGCAGCAACAAGCAGCGACCGCTGTTCGTACCGGGCGCCTCCGCCTGTGGTCTCTCTATCCCAGCTGCGATGGCCTGAAAACAGCGGATACTCTGCGTTGTGAAGATACCGGTACGTTGGACGCGGGCCACGTCATGGCCGTGAAAGCATGATGGCCATGAAGGCATGACAGCTATGAAAGTCCCCTGTGGCAAAGTGCCATCGTTACGCTTGGCGGCTTCGTTTTCTGGAGCGTCGAGGCGCTTGAACCCGTTTCATAACGGCCCCACCGAGACTCAGCACCCAGCGCACCGAGTTGCGGTCGCCATTATAAGTCGGCTCTGCGCTGAGCACCTGCACCCGGCGCACATGGGCGATAAGCGTAAATCATGCAGCATGATGCCGACAGCCCTGCATCGCTCGTGATCAAATATTACTTCGCACCAGCTCGCTGAGCTTCCCCTTTTCTCTCCATGCGGCACGCTCGAACAGCTCCAGCTTGAAGCACAGGCTGCGCTACAAGCAATGCTTGTAGCGCAGCCTGTAATGCTTGTCAAGCATTGCTGTTTCGCCCAGCTGGCGCCTCGGTCCTCCCTGCTCACGTCAAAAATTCTACTCCACCGGAACCGATCTCCTTCACGCTCTGCTGCAAAGTTTGCAGGGGCTCAAAACGTTGACCTCGACGGCCCGCAGAGGTGAGCTCGCGCTTTGAAGGGAGAGGGCTCGGGAAGGGCAAACCTCCAGCTTCCAGTGCCAGACACTGCTGTTGGCGGGACAGGTGGCGGCGCTGTCAACGGCATGTCATGCCATCCGACCCGAAGCAGATCCCCTCCCCCTCTTGCATCGGCGCGGATCATCCGCCCGCTCAGACCAAGCAGCAGCTTGATTCCCACACCCTGCGCCGAGCCAGAGACTCAAAACTAGACCAGATTTCCTTGGTAACCCGCAGCCGGTCTCCAAAGCCGTCAAACTCAGCTCGTCGTCAGCTGAGTTTTGCGCTGTGAGTCAACCCCTGTCGAAAAAGGCAACTTATCTTCAACTCAGTTTGGATTGGCCAAAATCATTATAGCCAATCATACTTCCCCATCTCCGTTCCCACCAAAAAGCGAGATGTCGGACGACCGACGCAACCTGCAGCACACGCTGCTGCTCGCGAGCGACTGCCCTGCCAGTTGCCTCGATGGGGTGCCCGTCATGCTGGGGATCGACGAGGCTGGCCGCGGCCCCGTGATGGGTCCCATGGTCTACGGCGCCGCCTATTGGCCTGCGGGCGACAACGACGCCATGATCGCATTGGGCTTCGACGACTCGAAGGCGTTGAGCGCCGAGAGCCGCGCGCAGTTATTCGAGAAGATGCGGTCCACCGAGGGCCTCGGGTGCGTGACTGGCATTGCAACACGCTGGCAATTTGGCGCACTAAACTGACTGCACTGGCAATTGGCAGGTGGATCGTTCGCCTCATCTCGGCGGCCGAGATCTCGGACAAGATGCAGCGCCAGACCAGCAACCTGAACGAGATGTCGCGCGACGCGGCCATCCAGCTCATCAAGGAAGTGCAGAAGAAGGGGGTCGTGGTGAAGAAGGTGTTCGTGGACACGGTGGGCGACCCGCGCTGGTACCAGAGCTTCCTGACCAAGCACTTCCACGGCACCATCGAGTTCCGCGTCGAGAAGAAGGCCGACAGTCTGTTCAAGGTGGTGAGTGCGGCGAGTATCGCGGCAAAGGTGACGCGCGACCGCGTGATCCGCGACTGGACGTGGGAGAGCTCGGCACTCGCCCTCCCGACAGACTTTGGCTCCGGGTATCCCAGCGACCCAAAGTACGCACCGTCCGTTGCGGCTTTAAGATGGTGGATTGGCGTGCTGACGGATGTTGCTTGACGTTTTCGTTGTGGCAGGACGAAGGTGTGGCTGACGAAGCACATGGACGAGGTGTTCGTGTTCCCTAACATCATCCGCTTCAGCTGGGGCACGGTCGAGCCATTCGTCGAGAAGGCCGTCAAGGTCGAGTGGCCCCACGACAAGGAGCTCGACAAGGTGAAAGAAAAAAAACAACGCACTGCAACACAAGTTGAAGTCTTCTCACCACCTTGTTTTTTTTTTTTTTTCACCCTCCAGGCCAATGCTCCGACCGGAACTCAATCCATCACGTCGTTCCTCGCCAAGCCTGTCAAGAAGTCCACGCCGGCCGCCGCCCGAGCCGCCTTCTTCACACAGAGAAACATCCAGGACGTGACCGACTTCTAAAAAGTCTCCCGTCAGATATATCGAGAAGAAAAAAAAAGGTGTAACGCCCCATTTTTCACTTTCCTGGCTTCTTATTCGATACAAAGTCCAAGGTGTTTATTTTGCCAGCATGGACCGTCCCGAGTGTCTTCATCGCGGCGACTTGTGGCAGTTCAGCGCGCAATACGGCGGCTGGCTGCGCATCAAGCTGCTGCTGTTCAGCCACGCGCTGGTGGTGGACCCGGACGCGGACGCCGGCACGCCGCGCCGCAAGCGCCGGAGCTCGCTCAAGCTCTGGATGGACTTGTGTCTGGCCACGGACATCGCCAACGTGTGCAAGGAGGACGGCGCCGCGGCCGTCCGTCGAGGCAGCCACAGTAGCAGCCAATCACCGCGCGACGCCACGTTCAGGTTCTCGGTGGAGACCAAGCAGCAGCTCAAGCTCCAGTTCGCCACCGCCACAACGGAACAGAGGGACGAGTGGCTGCACTGTCTGCTATTGGCCACGAAGCTGCGCACGATGCAGTCGCAGCCGAGCGATGGTAGATGGCAATTGTTATCTAACTTACTAGTTATTCTTATTGACGGGGGGGGGGGCATCGCTGACTGTCTGTTGCTTGTTGCTACATGTACTTAAAACCCGACAGCGTTCTTGAGGTTCGCGTCCAGCGGGTCGGAGGACAGCGAGGAGGAGGAGGAGAACCGGCTGTCGAGTCCAACGACGTCCTGGTCCGAGGAGAACGCGCTGCGGTCGGCGCAGTTGCTCTCGCAGCGTGCTCGCCCCACGGAAGCGCAGGTCAGTGGGCGATAGCGAGGGAGACGCTGTGGTTGAGAGCTGACGGTGTGAGATGCTGCGCTCTGTCTGTTGCTAGTCGAGTGCAGTGAGGCAGGGGGAGAGCACGAGGAGCCCCGTGTCGTTGATGCTCCTAAAGATCACGGCGAAGGATGACAATGGTGACAGGTGCGTCGTCGACATTTCCTGCTTGGTGTCGTGAAAAGAGGTGAATGGGTGACCCTGTTTGCGCGTTTTTGGTCTGTTTTTTTGTTCATTTCTCCGCAGTGTGTCGACGATTGTGCCCGTTAGCGAGGCCTCGCAAGAGCGTGTGAGTGCTCGCCAGGTCAAGTTGGATGCGCTCAGGCAGATGCGAGCTGAGCTACGCCGGTCTGCCAGCGAGGACAAGGAGGGACTTTTGCGCATGCTTGAACGAGAAGCAGACAGCTTCATCCTGTACCTTGATATCGGAGACCAGTGGGTCAAGGATGAAAAACTGTCTATTGGCCACTATATCCTCGGCTGTGCGAGCCGTAGGATAGACCTGGAGCTGGTACTGATGAACAGAATGCCGCAGCCGACGCTGGACCTGGCCATTGTCGGGACCAAGAACAAGATCAGTGATCTCTCTCAGCGCCCGTACACCAGTTACGTTATCGACGTGGTATTCAACGGCACCACGTGGCAACTCGCTCGGCGCTACAAGGAATTTGATGCGCTCCATAGCCAGCTCAAGAGCAAGTATCCTGATACCGAGCTGCCTGGCTTGCCTCCGAAGCACGTGTTCACACCTGTAGAAGGCGAGTTTATCAACTATCGCAAAGAGCAGCTTGAAGCCTTTTTGAAGCAATTGGTGCTGCACCCGATTGCGAGCACCGATGTGCTGCTGATGTCGTTCCTGGGCGTTGTCTCTTTCTCGCGCGATCCTGAACTCGGTCACAGTGAAAAAAGTGTCGTCCACGTGACTTCACTACACGACAGCGTTGCTGTCGGTGACATCATCCTGTTCTCGTGTCGGTTTGGCGCTAGTCGATTGCAACGCAAGGTGAGTACAGCAACGAAGAGGTTTGCCAGATGGAAGCGTGATTTGTGCTCACGTTCGTTTTGTTCTTCTGTTCCAGTTTACAGGATCGAAGTACGACCACGCTGGCATCGTGGTGCCGGGCGAGTCGCCGTTCCTCTTACGAATCATGGAGGCAACCTCGGAGGGTATTCAGGTGTATTCCTTGAAAGCACGACTCATGGCCTACGCCCGCGAAGTGTCAAACTCGATTGTTGTGCGGAAAATCGAGACTGAACGCACTCCTGAGATGATTGAGGTGCTAAGGGAATTTGTCCGTCGTGTTGACGGCAACCCGTACAGCATTTTTGGCATACTTCGTTCCACTGGTGAATCGGACCGCAACATCTTCAACTCGGTCCGAGTTGCCAAGGGTGTCTGCGAAGCAGGCGACGATAGCTTCTCCAACACTGGTGGTAGCAGCACCAGCTCGACACCATCGTCTCCAGTGACTGAAGGGGCCGACGACTCCACCAAGTCCCAACGCAAATACTTTTGCTCCAGCCTGGTAGCATCAGCGTGGAAGGAGCTGGGGTGGCTGCAAACAAAGCGGAAGTCAAGTTCCTTCTGGCCTGGAAGTTTCGAAAACGGAGGAGAGGTTGAACAGTTGTTGGGACCCAGTGTTGCCCTGGGCCCGGAGACGGTGATCGACTGTCGGATAGTTGAAGTTGGACTGTCAGCGCAATGCTAATGTAAGAGCTGTCTGCAGAAATGCACTTACGACGCTCGTTGTCTAGAAGTATTCCTCGAAAAACGTTTCCAACTTCTTCGCAAGCGGTAGGTAAGGATTGGCGTTACGGTAAACAGCGATCGCCGATAGTGCTTCAACAAACTCGGAGAAGACAAATTCGCTGTCGGCATCGTACCCATTGATGCTCGACGCAGTGCCCCCGACCTCGCCATCTTGTTGGACGAAGGCAAAAAGCTGTTTAATTTTCCCGTGGGGGAAGAGCGCGTCGATAAGCCTCCGGTCTTTCAGCAAGCTTTCGAAGTCGCTTAGGTCGAGTAATTTCCCACGTGATTGAGGATTCTTGTTTCGCTGCGAGTACGAGCTGAAAATGCGCTTGAGCTTCTTCTCTTGGGCCTTGCAAACGTGCTGCACATCGGGGTGGATCATTTGCTTCTTGAACGTCAGTCCTTGTTCTTGGAATTTTTTGGTCAAAGGAACGACCTTGTCCACAACAAGGTCGATGACGCACGCAAGGAGCGAACCGGAACCGTTAATAGTCTCCATGCTGACCTCGTTTCCCATGTTCATCATAGTCGCGACCTGGCCCATGAATTCACGGCGTTTTTGGAAGTTGTGATATGCAACACGGGTAAGCGCTTCGAAGAACTCGTTCGGAGTTGCACCTCGGTCTTCTGCGTCCTCCTCGCCCTCAGCTCCTGGAGTTGACCCTGGGGCGATATTAGCACCTCCATTGGGGCTGTCGGCCGGAATTCCACCGTTCGATTGGCGCGATTGCTGGTAGATCAGCTGCAAGTGAGACCGCAAAATGTTCTTCTTGTTCGTGACGCCGGCCTTTGTCATCACTTTGAGGAACTCCTGTTCTAGAATTCCCTTGCCACCGGCCGCGCTGCCGTAGATTCGGAAGATCTTGATCAAGTCGAGCACGTTTTCCTTGTACACCTGCTCGATCTTACGGAACTCCTCTTCGCCGTCACACAGGGACAACAGTTTTGATTCTGGCAGCGAGACCCACGAGGCCAGCGTCTCCTTCTCCAACGACACGGAAATATTCGAGTCTTTGCCAAGTACACGTCTGGAGAAATCATTGAAAGCTTCTCGAGTGACACCCCGTTCGTGCCAGGCCGCGATATGGCGAACGGCCTTGCAGATGTCGATGAACCGCAAGAATTGCAGATTGATTCGCTTCATCTTGGCCAGGAAGATGTAGAATTGCTGCTGTGCAAATGGGTCGCACTCATTTTCCAGTAGAGAAGTCTTCACTTTCTGCCATTGTGGGGTCAGGAACGAGTAGCTGAGGTGATATCTCGGAGAAAGCACCATTCCCGGTGCGACATAGTTGGGATGGAAGAGATACAGGTACACTGCGTATGCGTAAAGCGAGTCGAAGTCGTTCAACACGAAACTGTCTCGCGTGACGATGTCTGGTGGGAGGTTTAGAACCCGAGGCACAATCTTGAAGTAAGATCTGAGCTGCACTTGAGCCGAAGGCGATAACATTGTGGCAGTGGTCGAATTTTCGGCCGCTAAGGATGCACCGGTGTTGGTCAACTCGGTACTTCGGATTCGATCATACTCTTCCTGGGCTTCGGACGACGAGTGGCATAGTAATTTGAGCATGACTCCAGGACTGGCGATGACCGCTCGGATTTCCTGCAAGAACTTGATGGGCTTGAATTCTTTTTTCTTGTCCTTCAAGCGGATCCTCGTGGCTTTTGTGCTTGTGCCAGCGCTCGAAGGTTTTTCAGGCATCGTACCGCCATCGACAACTGATCCCTTGATAGGTGAAGGTGCATTCGCGATAGTCTTCGCCTCTGGGGATTCGCTGATTTTTCCCATTTCCGCCCCGCGTCGACGCTGGAAGTTGAGCCATTGGATCAAACTATCCGAAGGTGGTGATCTATCAATCCTCTCGATTGTCTGATCTAGAAGCTGCCTCATCGTTTCATCATCTTTCTCATCGTCAAGACCAAAACCGTCGATATGGGGCATTGCATGTCCACTGCTCAACGCGTCGAGGAGTTCATTACCGTGTGCAGCTTCAAAAAACGTTCCTGCAGTCGTGGGGTACATCTGAACAAGCTGTAGGGTTTCTAGAAGAAAGAAAAAAAGCACACACACAAACACACAAATTAGTTGGTATCATGAGCACTTCAAGACATTGCGGTGTAGCTAATGACTTACTTTGTACGCTATGGTCAGCTTTGCGAAGCGAAACATGAAGCAACTCCAAAATTGAGTCCCCTGCGATAAATACCAGCTTGAGTGTCTCCTGCTGAATTTCCTTCAAACGATCGATCTCCTGGAGACCCCAAAAACAATCAAGGCACATCGATAGGGATGAAATGAGCACGAACAGTGATAGCTGGGAGACAACTATTTACCTTTTGAGCTTCTAGCGGTGTGTCACGCCTGTTAAAGCAAACGCATTAGCATCCGTCAAAGTACTCGACGCCACATTTTCACACTTACAACTCCTCTTCATAGTGGTGTCGCATCTCCTCGAGCTTCTCCTTGCCTCGAATGCGCATGAACGATCGCCAACTTCCCCAAATTCGCCGTAATTTCGTCGATTCATTTCTGTCACAGACGTTGGTGTAAGTTTACCTCGATCGCAGACGAATAAAAAAACTCACGCACCGCTTGAGTGCCACGTGAAAGCGCTGTAGTCGCTCGTCCGCCACTCGAGCAACGTATCCTTGCCATACAGAAAACACATCCTGCTTGCGTTTTCGGTCGACCTGGGCCTCTTTTATCGTGATAATTCGCTCAATGGTAGCATGTTCCCGAAGGCTGGATGCCTTAGTTTTCTTCCACGCCACGAAAATCATTCGCATGATCTGAAATCGTAAGGTGAAAACCGTGCGGTTCATCATCATGATGGCAGCCTTCGCTCTAACGAGACCAGCTTGCTTGAAAGTCGCCTCGGCTTTCAGGGCGACGCGATCAAACTTGGCGTAGTCAAGAATGCGCTTCGCTAGCTTCAGGCAGAAACAAAAAGAAAAAGGATGCAGCGTTAACGCTATTAACTATCGAACTCTGCAATGACGGTGGCGTACAAACCATGTCGGGTTTGATCCGAGGGTCGATGCTCAATATCATATCGATCAAGTACTTCAGTCGCGGCGCGTCGCTCATACGGGCAGAACCACAAAACGAGCAGCGCAGGACCCACACGAGATTCGTGGAGCTGCAGAATCCACACGTAACAGGTTGACTGCACGTAATGACCGGATTCTTCGCCTCGCTTGGGGGCGTGTGGGTCGTCGAAAAGACCACGTGCGGTGTGATGCCGCGGTGATCGACGTTGCCTTTTGTCACCACGCCACCATCCGTGTACGTCGTAGGGCCCACCAACGACTTGAAAAACTGCGCTCGGTGTCGAACGTCGGCTGCTCCTTGCGCAACTCCATCGTCGTCACTGCTGTCACTGTCGCTGCCATCCTCTTCCCAGCCTTCTCGATGATCATTGTTCATGTTGTGGAAAACAGCGGCGTGTTGTTTGTGTAGATGTGCAGTTGTCATCTTCCTCGATCGAGTGGACGTCGCGATCGAGTTCAGTCGTCGTCTGCCTACCCGATCACCCTCCACAACAACATACTTTTGTGGTACCAGTCCAAGTTTGTGGGTAGCTGCAGGTGTCGGATGATCACCAGTACCAATGCCTGCAGTCATCCGCCGACGTCCATGGGTCGACGGAGCTGCTTCCACCTGGTTGTGAAGACCTGGCTCACCTCTGCGCGTCCCAAGAGGTTCCAGAGAATTATTCCTTCGCGACGACGGTCTGGTCGACGACGCGGTCGTGTCCAAGCTCCGCTGAGCGACGGCCGTCTCCTTGGTTTTTTGCATCTTGCGGTGGAATGGCAAAATCTGTGTGACCCGTCATGTTTGCCACAAAAGGGAAACGTCCAATGGACGGGATTGAAGGTCCTAGAAGTTGCCGTACCTTCACTCCTACTGGCAATACCGTCTATTTTGGCGGTCGACAGAGAAAGACTGGCACTCGGAGAGCTCACTGAGAATTTTGAGTTTGGTTTTTGTCCTTCGGTGTCTCTTACTGGAGACACTGGGACAGGAATGGCGAGCTCAATGGCCCAGACTCCAGTGCACGGTGTCGGTGTCGGTGACGGCTCTAGTTCCGCTCCCGACGCCAGCTTTGCGAACGATTTGCTCTTCAACTTGGACGAGGTGCGCGCTGACTGCACTGCCGGACTTGCTGCCCACGGGAACTTGGTGACAATGCTCAAGAGCCGAATCAACCTGGAAAGGACGTACGCGCAGGAGCTCAATAGAATGGCGAGATACTCGCATCTTGATGAACTGGGGCATGGCACGATGAAAAACGCCATGGCGAGTCTCCGAGCGCAGTACCTGAACACGAGTGTGCAGCACCAGCAACTCGCCAAGAACCTCGACGAAGACGTGCTGAGACCGATCGAGATTTTGTACGAGTACAACAGCGACAGAGCGCAAAGTCTGACCCGTCGAATCAACAACGCGAAGAAAGATGTCAAGGTGCGGAGCCCTACGTCTTTTCTGGAACGTGTACAGCCATTGACAGTTATTCCTTGCTCTTTTAGACCCAAGAAGATGCGTACAGGAAAGACTATGGTGCCTTCGACAAGAACTTCCGTGAGGCTTCGGCTTCGTTTTCAGCGGCGATGGACTCGGGGTTTTCCAGTACGCTTCTCGAGGATCAGTATCATCGGCGCCTCTCACAGATGGAAGTCGCGGACAGCCCGGCCAAAACGAAATCTTCGACTGCACTGACGACTCGCCCCGATAAATCGTCCGGAACGGATGCGTTGAAAGCGATCAACAACCACAAACTCGTCAGTTGGCTGCGATCGTCGTCCGAGACTCATCGAAAAGAAGACTTGGCTAACAAAACGGTCAAGTTGATGGAGGTGAGTGAAACAATCGTGTATTTTGAAGGCGTGTGGTTAATTCTTAGCTCTTTGTGGCGTGGTTTTTAGGCTGCGGAAAAGTCCAGGAGGAAATGCCAGCAAAGCTGGAAGAGTGTGGAAGCGGATAGAATCAGGATGTACCGTGCTGTCCAAGTCGTGCTAGCAGACTACCAGGTAAGCACTGCATTTTGCTAACTTGATTTTTGTTTCGCCTATAAAACCCCCCACTAACGATACGATGTAGCAAGTAGCGGAGGATCGGATCTTCACTATCGCCACCAATCTGCGCAAACACGTCGTCTTTGCATCGTCGACTCTTGCGAACGAGCAGGTAAGACGCATTTGTTTAGTAGAGTGTCCTGAAATTGTCCTGATCTAATGGTTCGTTGGTATTTTGTCGTCGCTAGTACGATTGGCAAGTTGTTGCGCCGAAATTTGAGAATGTCGACGTGAAGAGCGACATTCATGACTTCGTTCGCACCACTCGTGGAAAGAAAGATCGTGTGCTCTTCTTGACCGTGAACGATTTGTGCAACGACACAACTCGTTCGCTGGTGCCGTCACCATCCTCGAAGCCCTGTCGGCCCTTGCGGAAGACTTGTCTCGAGATCCGCGATCTTTCGTCTAAGAAGGTTCCGTTTGACTACGATGGCAACCAAGAGCTCCTGTGCAAAGCTCTAGGTACTCGAGCGAGAGCCCCTGACGGGATGCAGCATCACCAGCGGCAGGAAGCGCAAGACCACGCGTTCTCTCCTCGCGACGGGTACGCTCGCTTGCGAATCGACTATAGCACATCATCGGATACGGAAAACGACTTTGCTGGTGATACCGACGTCCACGACACTTCGGTGAAGCAAGTGGAAAGTAAGAGAGCGATTGTCCAGCAAACTGAACCAGAGCACGACGGCGATGAGAACTCGCCAAGCGTGAGTCCATCTGCGAGTAGCGGCTCTCCCCTGACCCAATTCTCGAGCTACCCCCCTGAAGCTGAAGTCGCGGCAGTGCAAGTCGATTCGACACCAGTTCCCAAGGACGAGTGACTAGGTGCAGCAGCCAAAAGGTCACCCCAATTTCTCCAACAAGAACATAAGACATGATTCGTAGCAAAACCCTGCGTTGACAGTGCTATCATAGTCGTGAACACCAACGGCAATTTCATGACAGTAATTTTAGCTGAAAGACATCACGTTCTTACCTGCTGGCACTTTTCTATTTGCCCCCCCCCATTCATCATTTATCTACATTGGAACCGCCTTCACGCTTACTTGCTGCTGGAATGGAAGACTACATCCGTGGCGTGCTGTGTGGCTACTTGCAGGTGCAAAACGGGACTCGCGATAATGCCAAGCGCAAACGCACGTTTGTCGTGCTCTCGGACTCCCGTATGGACTACTACCTCACAGACCCCAGGCCGACATTTGCTGCTAAGATCGACGCCACTTACTTCCTGGTCGAGACAACTCGTGTTCATCACTACTTGGAGCTGAATTCCCGAGCACCCCCGCACTCAATCTGCTTGACCACTGACAAAAACACCGACGTTTATATTGCTGATACCCAAGCAGAGGCAGATCTGTGGTTTCGCCACATCTCCGAGCGTCTCGAAGCCCTCTCAACGATGCTGAAAGGGGTCCTTATGCTGCGTAAGGAGCTGCCTGTTACCCAACAAGTCAAGCGCTTCGTGTTGCGTACGAAGTATCGTTGGAAAGCGCGATATTTGGAGTTGGGGCGTTCCACATTGCGGTTTTGCAAACCGTCCGATCACAAAACGAAGACCATGAAGCAGTTCACACTCACAGCAAGTAGTTTTGCCGGCCAGGAAAGCACGACCTACCTGCGACAGCTCTCAGTTCTAGCATCGTACTCCATCCCTGTCGACCCAACGCCGCAAACACTGAAAGGGATCATGAAAATCGAGAAGATGCGCCGCGACGAAGAAAACAGGAACGAAGTTGACAGCAGCGACACGAGCATCAGCAACAACGAAGTTCGACCGAAAGGATCGAGTGTGGCTGCCTTTTACCCGTTCATCGTGACCACCGGCCAGGCTTACATCCTGCTAGCAGCCCCAACGGAACAAATACGAACGCATTGGATCCTCGCGATTCGACTGCGAATTATCGCGCTCAAGTACCGTCACAACGGTGGAGCGGATCCTCGAAAACAACCGGGGCTTTTAGCTACGCAGGAAGCCAATCCATATCAGTTGCAGAGTTTTGTCGAGGCCCAGCCCAAGCCGGGTGGGCCATGGAAGCAGCACTACGTTGAGCTAGACAACGGAATGCTGCGTGTAAAGAAGAGTGAGCGCAAACTGGGCTCTATCTTCGAGGTGCAGCTCGTGCCAACTTGTCGCGTGACACCACTCCTCGAAAAGGCGAACGCCTTCACAGTACGAAGTCTTGGCTGTGAAGTTTCATTTGCACCGGGCAGTGCCACGGAGGCTCGGCGCTGGATGAATTTAATTCGAGGTGCAGCGGCAGCAGTCGACCGAGCTCGCTACCAGAGGATCTTCCATGACGACATTCGGAAATTGTTGCGCCACAGCGTTGTATACGCGCTCGATGTGGCGTCGGAGGCGAACGCCGGCATTGTCCTAGAGAAGCACAAGAAGCGCATCTTTGTGCTGAGCCATGAGCCGTCAGCTCCACGATCTCCCAGACGGGGTTCCATGGCAGCACTCGTGAGACGAGTGAGTATGCTAACCGCAGCCACGTCTAGTGCCTCAGCAAGAACGCTATCCCCGTTGTCTGGATCTGCATCACCTGCAGACTTACCGACAGTGTCAGCAGCAACGGATAATTCAGCTATCATCCCGCCAGGAAGTGTACTGGTAGGCATTTCGCAGTTTGGCATGATGCACGACTCGGTCGACACCATTTGGCACACTCTTCGACAGAAGAAGGGGTGCTACAAGCAGGCAAAGCGACTGCTTTTCCGTGCCCCTGCCGTGAAGGAAGGTGTTCTTCGGGTGAAATTCCGCGCTGCCGACGACTGGGTGCTTCATCGATGTCGCCTCTCCAACGGTGTCTTTCGCGTCGAAGACGCACACAACCGCAATGGTGATATCCTCGTGGAGATCGCTCTGCGTGACTGTGGAGTCGAGCTGTTCAGCGATGACGACTGCGTCAACGGCATCAAGATCACTGTAGCTACAAGCAGCGCGTTGGTACGCACTGTCGCATTCATGAACGTGGCTGTTGACGACGATGCATTCCTGTGGTTTGCCATCCTACACATGGAGAGCTCAGTGGCCCAAGACAGCTCGGTGTTTCCTTTAACCGCTACCACGTTGGCTGGTACCCCGTTATCAGCTCCTGCATCGGGATCACCATCGTCGCGAGCGGAGAAGCTGGCTGCTGACCAAACTAAAAGCTACCGCGACTGCACCGTCGTCGGCACTCGGATGGAAGAGATCGAAAAGTATGCACGGGAGCAGGAGCAGAGTTTACTTGGTCTCACAGCGGAAGTTCGCAAAAAACAAGAAGCCGATCCACTGTTCCATGGTTCCAGACAAAACGACCCTCACCCCGTTGTGGAGATTTCGGAGGGCTCTGCAACTCTCAGCTCTGCTGAAATTACCCGCTTTTTCCAGCACTTGGATCCTGTTAGTTCGGGAAAAGTTTCGTCAGCGGGGCTCGCCTTCACCATGAAACTCGTTACCAGACACGTTCGTTCGCGCACGACGACTTACAGACGCTTCAGTGTGGAGAGTGGTGAAAGTGAGTCCGCAGCACCCGATAGTGAACCTCTCGGCGACTTCTACGCAGCGTTGGATGCATTCAGATTGGATGGCCATGACAGCCTCGCGCCGGAAGAATTCGCCACAGTAATGACCAAAGTGACCCACCCTGCTATCGTAGAGCTGGTGCGGAAGGAATCGCGCAATGACATCCAGTGCATCTAGAAACGTGTACACAGATCATTAAAATGAACCGCAGTAGTTTGCCCGTACGTGATAAGCCCGTCTTCTATTGCTGCACACCGTTCATCACAGCTTTGACTCCACCAGACTTAGCATTTCCTTAAGCTCTTCAAACCAGTTGCTCCAGGCATCCAAATCTCCCGACAGGTCGGGCTCCTGCAGCAATACCAGGAACGACAGAAGTTTGTCAGCGCAGGATTCGACGCTTTAGGCGAAATAGAGCATACCTCCAGCACGAAAACAGTCCTCGGCTGGGTTTCCTCTCCTTGTTGGAGCTCTTTGAAACCCAACGCAAGCAGGCACTGATAGCCACCAGCATGCTGTCCCAAATCAGCGTGAAAGTGGACGTTATCCTTCGGAATATGGCGAAAAGCAGCGTTCTCCGGTGACGAGCAGATATTGCTCACCACCGCGAGGAGCTTCTGCAGTGACTGACGAAACAGCGCCTAACTCAAAGCCAAAACAGTCCGGTTAACGTTTGTTCGCTTACGGTCCTCACAACATAGCATCACAGGACGCACCTCGCTGCCTGTGCTTTCTTGCAGCATTGCAATAGCTTTCTCGAGCCCCTCTTTACCGTGTGGGATTGCCGCATTCAAGCGTACACGTTCCTCCTCTTCCAACTTTCGCTGTCGCTCCTCCTCACCACGCTCCTTCTCACGCTGCTCCCGTTTTTTCTGCGCAGCGGCAGCCAACGCTTCAACCCTATGCTGTTCCCCGCGTTGCCACTCGGTCTCTCGTTCCTGAGCTTCTTGCTGCAGTCTGTGCTGCTCCATTTCATTGGCGAGTTCAGCATTTCGTTGGGCATCCTTCTGCTCCCTCTCTCGAGTATCCTCCTCCTCTCTCCTCGCGGCGTCTTCCTGTGCCAACTGCTGGATCGTTGCCTCGACCTGTAGACGCAACGGGGCGTCCTCCTGCACCGCGAGCTTCACGTCGTCGTAGCGACGCAGCAGATCGTGCACTTTGGCCAGCATTTTGGGACCGAACCGAGGCTGGTTCGTCACAGGATCCACCATGGAGCAGCGTGCTCGGAACTTCTCCATCATAACGTCCCCATCTCCGTCAATTGCAGCCTGCAGAGGCGACGATAGCGACGGTAAAACTGAAGTTAGTCGGGCACTAGCGTGACAACTGTTTGTTGACGAGTTTGAAGCGAATATAGGGCGTTGAGAGGTCCCGAGCGCACCAAGAGGAAGCGGAAGCTCTCCGCTAGCGTGGCATCCACTGCGTTCTCGTCACCCGACTGCTGCAGCCGCGCGATACGCGCCTCGAGCGCCTCCACGTGCGCCGTCGCTTGTCGGAATTCGCTCATCGGCGACAAATTGCGTTGTACTAAGTACGATTCCATCCACGGATCCACTGCGGATGCTGTAGATGAATTACGGAGAGGTATTAGCCATAGAGCTGTCGCCTAGTAATTGCGGTGGGGTGTGAACGAATTTTATCACCACGACCAACCCGATAGCGCTACACACCAGCTCTTGTGCAACACAGACATTCGCGAATTTGCCCCGCCAAGACAAGAATGGCCAAGCTGCTGACTGCTCTGCTCGTGACGGTTGTTCTCGCTGGCGACTCTGCAAGTGCCACGATGCTGCTGAGGAGTCCTCAGCGAGGACTGCGGACCTTTCGACACCAACAGGACCGGATCGTCTGGATCTACTGCCGACGTCGTCGCTGGCTCGCTGTACGACCGCCTCAAGTTCGGGAGCTGCTGCAGGAACCACTGCACCATCTTCAAATAGAGCGACTCAGCCACGCTTTGTTCACGTAGCTTTTTCAAAGACTTACTTGTACCTAGGAGAGAAGTAGTTAAGCCGAATAGGGACTTAATGCCATTGCTGTTGCTTCATGCAACTTGCAGCAGACGAGCTCGACGGGCACTTGCACTTGCCACGACTAGTGATAGCGATCTCACAACCCGATGACGCATTTTTTCAGTGTCTGTTATCGCACCTGATCTGCCTGTGCAATCCCTCCCTGCGCGCCAGCACTTGGCGCGATCTCCTGGAGAACCAGTGGATTGGAGCTATAGATTCAAGCACCCGACCTCCTTCCGGTTGAAAGCAGGCCTCGCCGCTGCAGCTTATCCACGCATTCGCCTCCGACAGGTCAAGCCCGACAGCCGCCAGGACAACGATGTTCAAGCAGCTCGCCGCCACGCTCGCGTTCGCCGTGCTCTCCCTCGACCCGGCGAGCGCCCACCTCGCCGCCGACGCCTCGCCCTCGACGCAGCTCCTGCGCGCGGTCGCCGCCGGCCGCCAGCTCGAAGCGGAGTCGGCGAGCACGTCCACGGACGGCACTCTCTCCAACCCGCTGTACGAGGCCAACACGAAGATCAAGGGCTGCCACTGGTACGACTACTTCACGCCCTGAGCTGCTGCGGAACCAACAGTTGCTGAGACCCCAGCGACGAGGAGCGAGCATCCATCAGCCACCACCCACCAAGAAACATTCTCTTCCCAGCGCCAAGCCCTCCCCAGCTCTAGCGTAGGCACCTTCCGCGCATTGCCTCGGTAACGCGCAATGAACACCATGCCCTCGCTCACGATTTCGTTAGTGCATGTTGCAGTGCGCGTTGCAACGTTGCAACCTTTTAGGGCTAAAAACGCGGCTAAAAGCAAGCACGTACCGCATGGCGTCAGCAGACCCATCACCGCATACAAATCCCAATACAACTCCCCTTCACTATAGGACTTGGGCGCGCTTGGGACAATCACTCCCATTCCGCATTATACCGCCGCCATGGCCAAGGAGAAGCGCAGCCGCCGGGCGACCAGCGCCGCCTCGCCCGACGCACCATCAGCGCCAGCGCCACCACTAGAAGAAGACGCACATGACACCACCGAACCCGCCGCCGCCGCCGCGTGGCCGCGCGTGCAGGAGCTGTTTCGCATGCTGAACGACGCCAACGCGCCGGCCCTGGGCGTCCGCACCGACGGCCGCGTGGCGCTCTGGAACCCGCGCATGGCGGACATGACGGGCTTCGAGGCCGGCCGCGTGATCGGTCGCCCGCTGGCCGACTTCATCTACGGCGCGCGGCGCAAGCAAGAGGTCATGGAGACCATCGAGGCCTGCATCGAAGGCCAGAGGCCCGAGCTGGAGCTGCGCATCCCGCTGAGGAACACCAAGGGCCGCAACGCCCAATTGCTGACCAACATGACGCCGCTGCTGGCCGAGGACGGCACGTGCGCGGGCGTCTACGGCGTGGGTCAGGACGTGACCGAGTGGGCCATCCAGGAGAAACAGTACGCCACCGTTATGATGCAGGCCAACGCGCCTATCATTGAGCTGGACAAGGAGGGAAATATCACTGTCTGGAACTCCAAGACGGCGTCCATGACGGGCTACCCCAGCGTCGACATGGTGGGCGAGCCGCTGCTGCCCGTCGTGGACGAGAGTTTCCGCAAGATTGTGTCTGAGAAGATAGACCAGGCACTGTCGGGCATCGCAGGCGCCGACTTTGAACTTCCGCTGGTGACGGCACGAGGATCGAGAGTCGAGATTGTGCTGTGCTTGACGCCGAGATTTGACACACTCGGGTCGGTGATGGGGGTCGTCGCTATTGGTCAGGATGTGACGGAGCGAAACACCAAGGAGATGGAGTACAGGAAGTTCATCGAGACGGCCAATGCGCCCATTTTCGGCGTGGACACGCAAGGCCGAGTGGTGATTTTCAATGCCAAGGCGTCGCAGATCAGTGAATATTCACCCGACGAGGTGATGGGCGTGGACCTCGTGGACACGCTGATATCCGAAGAGTTCAGGTCCGCAGTTGCTGCAGTGTTCCAGAGTGCATTCCAAGGAACGGAGACCGCAAATTTTGAGTTTCCATTGGTTACCAAGACGGGCCGAAAAGTGGAGATCCTGCTGATTGCTACACCGCGGTATGATCACACAGGAAAACTTGTGGGCATTGTTGGCATCGGACAGGATATCACGGATCGGATAATTCAGGAGAAGGAGTACAGCCGGCTGATCGACACTGCAAACGCCCCCATTTTCGGTGTCGATTGCAACTACGAGGTAATCATATGGAATAAGAAGGCTGCAGCAATCACAGAGTACACAAACGAAGACACAATCGGCCAGGAGCTGTTCAAATTCATATCCGAGGACTATCGGGATGCCGTTGCCAAGGTTTTCTCGAAAGCTTTAGAGGGAACAGGCACAGCCAACTTTGACTTTCCATTGATCACGAAAAGTGGACGGCGACTGGACATCTTGTTGAATGCGACGCCAAAATATGACCACTTTGGCAACATTTGCGGAGCCGTGGGAATTGGTCAGGACATTACAGACAGACGCGCTCAAGAGCAAGAGTATACGCGACTCATTGACACTGCCAACGCACCCATTTTTGGTGTTGATGCGCATGGCTGCGTGAATATTTGGAATCGGAAAGCTGCCGACACGACACAGTATCCCAATGAAGAGGTCCTCGGGGCGAATCTGGTTGAGAATTTTATTCCAGAGGACTTTAAGGAAGCAGTCTGGACGGTGCTCTCTCAAGCGTTGGAAGGACAAGAAACAGCAAACTTCGAATTCCCATTGATCACAAAGGATGGACGTCGCGTAGAAATCTTACTGAACGCCACACCGCGCTACAACGAAAGAGGTGTTGTGATCGGCGTTGTTGGTATCGGACAAGACATCACAATTCGAATGGCTCAAGAAAAGGAAACCAATCGTTTAATTCACGCTGCAAACGCTCCGATTTTTGGTGTTGATCGGGACGGCTTGGTGAACATTTGGAATCTAAAGGCAGCCGAGATCACACAATACTCCGCTGATGAAGTCATGGGTAAAGACCTAGTCCACCGGTTTGTTGCCCAAGAACATCGAGCTACAGTTGAATTGGAGCTTCAAAGGGCACTTGAAGGGGAGCAAACGAACAATTTCGATTTCCCTCTCATTACCAAGACTGGGCGGCGAGTAGAGATCTTGCTTAATGCGACTCCGCGATACGACGAGCTGGGGCAGATTTTTGGTGTTGTGGGTATTGGTCAGGACATTACTGAACGAATTTCCCAGGAGCAAGAACTCATTCGTTTAATTGACACTGCAAATGCACCTATCTTTGGAGTAGACTCCGAAGGACGTGTGGATATCTGGAACAAAAAGGCTGCAGAGATTATGCAGTATCCGACCGATGCTGTAATGGGTGAGCACCTTGTAGAAAAGTTTATCACGAAGGACTACCAAGAGGCTGTGAGCTATGTGCTGTCCGAAGCTCTCAACGGGGTAGAAACGGCAAATTTCGAATTTCCATTGATCACGAAAACGGGTCGACGCGTCGAGATCCTGCTAAATGCCACGCCACGGTACAATGAACATGGAGCAGTCATCGGCATGGTTGGTATCGGGCAAGATATTACGGACCGCATCTCCCAGGAGCAAGAATATATGAGACTGATCGATACTGCTAATGCTCCAATTTTTGGTGTGGATTCTGACGGGCTCGTTAATATCTGGAACCGAAAAGCGGCGAATATCACGCAGTATACGAACGAGGACGTGTTATGTAAGGATCTTGTTGCTGAATTCATCTCGGAAGAGTACAAGGTTCCTGTTCGCAGCGTGTTAGAGAAGGCGTTCGAAGGTGTGGAGACCGCAAACTTTGAATTTCCATTGATTACAAAGTCCGGCCGGCGAGTGGAGATCCTGTTGAATGCTACCCCGCGCTACAATGAGCAAGGCGAGGTGATGGGCATGGTCGGAATTGGCCAAGATATCACGGATCGTATTGCGCAGGAGAAGGAGTACATGCGTCTCATCGACACAGCGAATGCCCCCATTTTTGGTGTTGACTCAAACGGGCTTGTTAAT
The DNA here is from genome assembly GCA_001314425.1 of Phytophthora pluvialis. Lineage (NCBI taxonomy): Eukaryota > Oomycota > Peronosporomycetes > Peronosporales > Peronosporaceae > Phytophthora > Phytophthora pluvialis. The sequence continues at coordinate 63,152 of LGTU01000150.1, forward strand.
ATCTGGAATCGGAAGGCTGCAGACATTATGCAGTACACGACGGAAGATGTGCTCGGTAAAGATCTCGTTGCTGAGTTCATTTCCGAAGAGTACAAGGTGCCTGTCCGCAGCGTCCTGGAGAAGGCATTCGAAGGCGTGGAGGCGGCTAACTTCGAGTTCCCATTGATTACGAGAGCAGGCCGACGCGTGGAGATTTTGCTGAACGCTACTCCGCGCTACAACGAGCAGGGTGAAGTCATGGGAATGGTCGGTATCGGTCAGGATATCACTGACCGTATTGCACAGGAGCAAGAGTATAGCCGCCTGATCGACACGGCCAATGCTCCGATCTTCGGCGTGGATGCCAATATGTGTGTGAATATTCTGAACAACAAGGCTGCTCAAATCACAAATTATGCTGTCGAAGAAGTACTGGGAGAAAAGTATGTGGAAACGTTTATCGCTCCAGAGTACCAAGCTATCGTCTATGACATTATGTCGAAGGCATTGCATGGGGATGAAACGGCAAGTTTCGAGGTACCAGTGATTACGAAAACCGGGCGAAAGTTGAATATTCTGTTGAATGCTACAGCACGCTTTGACCAGCATGGCCACATTGTTGGCGTCGTGGGTATTGGCCAGGACATCACTGACCGCATTGCGCAGGAAGAGGAATATGCGAGACTGATAGACTCAGCCAATGCCCCAATCTTTGGCGTCGATGCAAACGGTCGTGTAAATATCTGGAACAAGAAGGCGGCTGAAATCACGCAATACACACCGACTGATGTCATGGGCGAGAATCTAGTAGAGAAGTTCATCACGGAAGATTACCGCGAAGCCGTAGGACTTGTGTTGTCGAAGGCTCTAGAAGGCGTCGAGACGGCGAATTTTGAGTTCCCATTGATGACGAAGTCTGGTCGGCGAGTGGAGATTTTGTTGAACGCTACACCGAGGAACAACGAGCATGGAGAAGTGATTGGTATGGTTGGCATTGGGCAGGATATTACGGATCGGATTGCACAAGAGAAGGAATACATGCGCCTCATCGACACGGCGAACGCCCCCATTTTTGGCGTAGACGCGAACGGTCTGGTGAACATTTGGAATCGAAAGGCTGCTGATATTATGCAGTATACGACTGAAGACGTACTTGGGGAGGATCTCGTGGCCAAGTTTATTTCGAAAGAGTATCGCGTGGCGGTTCGATGTGTTCTGGAAAAGGCGTTCGAAGGTGTGGAGACAGCCAACTTTGAGTTCCCGCTTATCACAAAGGCTGGTCGACGAGTAGAAATCCTTTTGAATGCTACACCTCGTTACAACGAGCAAGGTGAAGTTATGGGAATGGTCGGTATTGGTCAGGATATCACTGACCGTATTGCGCAGGAACAGGAGTACAGCCGACTTATCGATACGGCAAATGCCCCGATCTTTGGCATTGACGCAAATATGTGCGTGAATATTTTGAACAACAAGGCGGCGCAGATCACGAATTATGCTATCGAGGACGTTCTTGGGGAGAAATACGTGGAAACGTTCATCGCTCCTGAGTATCAAGCAATTGTGTACGAGATCATGTCAAATGCTTTGCAGGGAAATGAGACTGCGAGCTTTGAAGTGCCAGTGATCACCAAGACCGGTCGAAAGCTGAACATCCTACTTAATGCAACTGCTCGCTTCGATCAGCACGGGCACATTGTTGGTGTCGTCGGTATCGGCCAGGACATCACTGACCGCATTGCTCAAGAGCAAGAGTATGCTAGACTGATTGATTCAGCCAACGCCCCTATTTTTGGTGTCGACGGTAATGGTCTCGTGAATATCTGGAACAAGAAGGCTGCTGAAATCACACAGTACACACCAAATGATGTGATGGGCGAGAATTTGGTGGGGAAGTTCATCACTGAAGACTATCGTGATGCCGTTGATCTCGTTTTGTCGAAGGCACTAGAAGGCGTTGAAACTGCAAACTTCGAGTTCCCATTGATGACAAAGGCAGGAAGGCGAGTGGAGATTTTGCTGAATGCTACTTCGCGGTTCAATGAACATGGAGACGTGATTGGTATGGTTGGAATCGGTCAGGATATCACTGATCGTATAGCGCAGGAGCAGGAGTACAGCCGCCTCATTGATACGGCGAACGCTCCAATCTTTGGTGTAGACTCCAACGGCCGCGTGAACATCTGGAATCGCAAGGCCGCCGATATCATGCAGTACACGAACGAGGACGTCCTGGGTAAAGATCTCGTTGCTGAGTTCATTTCCAATGAGTATAAGGTGCCTGTACGTAGTGTGCTTGAGAAGGCGTTTGAGGGCTTCGAGACGGCCAATTTCGAGTTCCCATTGATCACGAAGGCTGGCCGTCGTGTTGAGATTTTGTTGAATGCGACTCCGCGTTACAACGAGCACGGCGAAGTGAAGGGCATGGTTGGTATTGGGCAGGACATCACGGAGCGCATTGCGCAGGAGCAGGAGTACAGCCGCCTGATTGATACGGCTAATGCTCCGATCTTCGGTGTGGATGCCAATATGTGTGTTAACATTTGGAACCGAAAGGCCGCTCAGATCACGAATTATGCAATCGATGAAGTCATGGGCGAAAACCTGGTGGAGACGTTTATTTCCCCTGAGTTCCGACCAATTGTGGCTGAAGTGCTCTCGCAGGCACTGAGGGGTGCTGAAACTGCGAACTTCGAGTTCCCATTGATTACTCGTCCAGGTACACGAATCGAGATTTTGTTGAACGCGACACCGCGGTACGACTCAAATGGCAGTATCGTTGGCGTTGTCGGGATCGGCCAGGACATCACGGATCGCATCGCCCAAGAGCATGAGTACTTCCGACTAATTGATACTGCGAACGCTCCGATCTTCGGTATCGATACAAACGGTTGCATCAACGAGTGGAACCAGAAGATTGAGGAGATCACAGGCTACCACAAGTCAAGCGTGTTGGGCCTGTCATTAGTGCACACGTTTATCATCCCGGAAAGTAGACAACAGGTTCGACAATTGCTGAACCAAGCACTGATTGGCATTGACGTTGGTGAAATGGAGCTTCCGATGACGACAAAGCGTGGTGTGTTCCTGTTGCTTCTTGTAAATGCATCGAGCAAAAAGGACATGCACGGCAACATTCGTGGTGTGATTGGTGTCGGACAAGATTACACTGCGAGGAAGCACATGGAGGCTGCCAAGGTGAATTTTCTGGCCTCGTTCAGTCACGAGCTGCGAACGCCGTTGAATGGTGTGCTGGGCATGCTAGAACTTCTGAAGGAGCAGCCACTGAACAAGGCACCGGAGCGTTACGTGCACATGGCATATGTATCTGGATCTCTTTTGCTGAACCTGATCAATGATATCCTCGACTTGTCGAAGATCGAGGCTGGACATTTGGAAATCTCTGCGGCGCCTTTCCAGATGCACGAATTACTGGACTACTCAATCGAGATCTTCAAGTTTAAGGCCCGAGAACGTGGTCTGAAGCTTGAGCTCAAGTGTGACGATAACGTGCCCAAGGTTGCTATCGGCGATGTGGTGCGTCTGCGTCAAGTATTGCTGAACTTGCTATCGAATGCAATTAAGTTTACGAACGAAGGCTCAATCACGGTCACATGCAGCGTTGTATACACTCCGGAGCTTCCTAAGGCGTTCAAAAAACTCCTGTTCCAAGTTATCGATACAGGAATCGGCATGGATGCAGAAGAAAAGATGCGTCTCTTTTCGTTGTTTACAAAGCTGGAACGCACTCGTCAGAACAATCCAACCGGCTCTGGTTTGGGTCTTGCAATCTGTAAGCAACTTGCGGAGCTTATGGATGGCCAAATTGGTGTTGATAGTGAGTTGGACGTTGGTAGCAACTTTTACTTCACGGTGGTGGTTCGATTGCTCGATGATATAGATGCCAAGGGGTTGTTCTACGTGACAAACGACTTGCTTACCGATGGATCTGGTGCTGCACCTCCCGATATGGACACATCAAACGTGAACTCGAATGATAGTGCGGCAAGTGCAGCTGCGGTGAATGCTGTCAACAATCCGAAGGTTATTGTTCCGAGACGGGCAAGAATATTGGTTGCTGAAGACAATGAATTCAATTGGGAGGTGGTGAAGTGCTTCCTCCAGGAAGCGGATCATCTCCTGCAGTGGGAAGTGAATGGTCGGGATGCAGTGAAGGCTTACACGGAGAATCATGCCAAGTTTGATCTGATCTTCATGGACTGTGAGATGCCCGTCATGGATGGATACACAGCTACAAAAGCAATCCGTCAATTTGAACGCGAAAACGAACTCCCCCGAATTCCTGTTCTTGGCCTAACAGCCTACGCTATGAGTGGAGACCGACAGAAATGTTTGGGCTCGGGGATGGACGAGTTCATGGTAAAGCCTATCTCGAAGAACAGTTTGCTCAAATCCATTCGCCAGTGGATGCGCGTTCGTTACCTCGGACCCAAAACGTCGACCCCTTCTGTTGCTGGATCGGATGATTACCTTCGTGCGAGTCCAGAAGGTGTCGCTGCCTCAGCTCCTGCCGGGTCTACCTGCTCACCAACCTCGTCGAAAGACCGCGGAGGGGATGAGCTAGACCTCATGCCGACGTCATACCCAACAACATCGCCGACCCCGCGCCCTTCGTTCGACAGCGAAGCTGATGAAGCGGACCTATTTAATAACCCACCGGAATCGGGCTCTCGACTCGCCCCCGCCTCGCGTCACATGCAACAGCTTGATCTTGCGCGTGCAATTTCCAATTTGGAGTTGGACGACCCGATGGCAATCCGACGCCAGGTTGGACCAACTGTGCGCACCGCATTGCCTACGACGTCGATCTTCAGCCTGGGCTCTTCGATCGGGAACAGCACACGTTCCAGCGGTCTTTTGACCCTTCAACGTGACACTGGTGGTGCAATCGTTGACATCCCTGACTGGAAGCAAATCAACAAGACATCTGCGACGTTGCCAAACATGAAGGAGCAGCCGTTGGAAGGCGCGGATACTTCGGATCACGTATCGTCTCATAGTAATCCGACGCTGTGGAGCCACCCGCCTTTCATGGGCAACAAAAAGGACTCAGCGCCACCGTCTACGTCTTCTCAGCAGCCCTTGTCACCAAGTTCCGCTTCGGATGCTAAGAGCGCCCGAGCTAGAGCAGCGACTGAAGGGGATCGGAACGAGAACGCACCTCTGAGCCTGCAGCGGTTTGACTCGGACAAGAGCTCAGATGACCACGCGGCAGGCGATCCGATTGCAGAAATGCTAGAACGTCTAAACATCAACAGTCCAGCCGCCAGAAATGTCCTCAGAGGCCCTCCTAGCGTTGACCATGCGAGTGCTACCACAGAGAGCGACGCAGCGGTGCGTGGAACGATGAACCCGGCCAGTATTGTTATTCCAGAGGGAGACCCTGTGGACTACTCGTTGGGTGTGCAGCAGTGTGGTGGTCATGAAGAGCTCTTTTTGAGCTTGCTGGAGAAGTTCACGGTGAGCTGTGAAGCAATCATGTCTCGCATTTTGGTAGCGTACGAGCAAGGTGACATCACAGTGACTCGCCGGGAGTCGCATTCGCTGAAGGGGTCATCAGCGTATGTCGCTGCGATTCGCGTTTCGAAGGCTGCGTTCCGTGTGCAAGTGGCTTGCGAGCAGTTGCAGCAGTGCCAATCAGAGGTTGGCACAGACGAACAATCAACGGCACTTGCTGACGCGGCTGCTGTGCTCTCACTAAAGCAGTCACTGGGTGACTCAATCACCTTCCTGAAGAAGGAGCACCGACACTTGCGCGGGTACCTCCGCCGCAACTTCGAATTCCGCGACCTCACCAGGAGCGGAAGTGCTTCGTCGGCTGCGACTCTGCGTGCTCAGAACTCGACACAGGGTCATGCCAATGGACCCTGCGGGATCATGTAAGACTCAATCAAGGGGCACTTGTTTGCATTTCAATTGTACTGTAGGATACCGAAACAGGCAATGTACTATGGCCAATCTACTTTTTTTTTTTGCATTTTCACTTGAGTTTCTAAAAACTATCACTGCCACTTAAATATCCACTGATGCAATCTGATGCGAGAAGACCTGCGTCTCCAGGAAGCTGCGGTAGAAGGACTGCTCGCGTAATGGCAGGCGGCGCAGGAATGCAATCCGGTCAAAAACCACCACGTAGTCAAAATCGTCCGACAGCACGAATCGGAACTCCTCCACTGTGCGTAGTAAAGTTGCCACTGCCTCCTGGAAGCATGTGCGCACATGGCCTTGTGGGAAACCGTGCGCGAGCGTAACATCTGTCTTGCTGCTGAGCATGGGCACGAAGTCGCTGAAGAAGACTTTAGGCTTGAGCAGCTGGAGCAACCGTGAGGTGAGGGGGCCACGGACACACTCTGGGAGTTGCGGCCAGCCCGGAGAGCTCATGGTGTCTGCGTCCAGATCCACTACGACAATACCGTCGCCGCAGCCTTCGCGCTCAAGCATTTCGCGCAACTCCGTACGATAGCTAGAGTGCACGCCGAACAGGTACGGCGTAGGACACTGCAAGCACTCGAGCATGCTCTTGGGCAGGATAGGCGCGAACACGTGGCTCCACTCCAGCGGGGCAATCAAGCTCTTCAATGTCTCGCCCACAGATGTGAGCACAGAATACCGCGAGCTCACAAGAACGATCTGTCGCTCGAGAAGCATGCACGTGACCAACGCAACCACGTGCTCGACCGACAGGCAGCTGAATAGCTCCTCCATGCTGAAGTCCACATAGTTGCCCAGCGCCGAGACAGACGTCACATTCTTTTGCGAAGCCGTTGCAGCAGCAAAGTCGAAGGGGGAAAGTAGCTCCGCCATCTGCGCAGCAGTAGGCAACCAATTTACGTCAGAGAGGTACACTTCGTCGTCCTGCATCGCCGTGTGAAGCGAGTCCAAGCGCTGCTTGAGGGTGTCAAGAATCGGATACCGGCTGATGATGCATAGTCCAGCTGGGACGTACACTTCGAGACCTTCAGTCTCCTGCAGCACTTGTTCCAACGGACCAAGCTTGCTCGAATCGTTCAGCGGCACGTATCGAGTGAGGCAGGCACCGTAAAATGCCTTCTCAGAATTTCCGATCGTCATGTGGAACAGTGAGGGCTCTGGCCGCGTTGTGGAGCGCACGACGTCTGCTCCAGAAGGGCGGAAGAACGCTTCCACGTGGTCTGGAATAGCATGATGATGGTACAGGTCACTGCTGCTCTCGCTGTGGTTGTTGGGGTCGGCCAAGGTGTGCAGTACTTCCTTGATAATCTCAGGGTGTGATCGGTCATTCACATCTAGCCGGAAGCTCATCACTGAGCTGATGAGCGACTTGCTCTGCGGCTCTCTACGCAGCTGGCCTTGGAAGAGGTTTCGCAGCGTGAACGATTTACTCCGTACTCGTTGAGGCTGATGCGACGCAACGTTCATGCACTGGAACAACTCTTGAAGTGTCGTCATGCTGCTGTCAGAAGCCGTGCTGGAGCCCTCGCATGCCGCGGACGTGACTGCGTTCGATGAGCCAGACGGACTGAGCAAGCGACTCTGATAAGACGCCACCAACGACTTGAACGATTCACTGCCCATGAAGCGCACAAAGTGGTTGACCTTGAGGTCGGCCTCGATCACACTCTGGATGCGCTCTACAGTTCGGAGCAGCACTTCGGCGTCAGCCAGCGAGAAGCTTCCAGCATCAAGACAACAGGCTACACGCAGCTCGTAGTCACGCAGCAGCGCCTGCTCCGCTTCCCCGACAAAGGTCACTCGCGTGCTTGCGCTTGCAGTCAGGTACTTGGCCGCAATGCGACTTCCAATCGCAAGTAGCTGTTCGATGAGCTCTCCCGCCTGCTGTGTCTCGCTGTCACTTTGCTGATCATTCTCTTGAAGCGTCTCCTCTTCGTCTTCGCTGTCCTCCTGAGCCGCGTGGATAAAGTCCTCGAGCAGCGGCCGTAGCTGGTACCTAAAGTCCATCCAGAGACTCAGCTGCTCATGCGTGCGCTCCTTGAACAGGAACACCCAGAACACGCTGCACAGTCTCCTGTTGCCCAATACCCGCTCCAGCGTCAGGAACGTCGCAGCTGTGCGTTGTCTGCGGACACGTAAATGCCTCGGCGTGCTGGCCACGGACGACGCTGGCGACGCCAAGCTGTCCCCGGACATGGAGGCTGGCGACCTCTCTTGCTCCAGCTGCTGCTGCTGCTGCTGCAGCTCTTCGTCCGTGCTGTCGTCCGACACGTCGTCGTCGGCGTACGTGAGTCTGGAGCTCTCGACCAGCGCGGCGAACTCGGGCGTGGCCGCGAACGTCCTGAAACTGGGCTGCAGCGCCTTCTTCACGGCCGTCTCGGCGTCCTGGAACAGGTCGGTCTTGGCCGCCAGCCCGGAGTACAGCATCAGGTCGTTCCGCAGGAGCTTGCCGAAGCTCCCGACCGACTTGTTGAGGATGCGCAGGTTCTCGGACGCGATGTCCAGGAAGGCGTCGGGGCTCATGAACTTGGCGATGATCTTGCTGGCGTACTGGCGGCGGTGCGCCTGGGCGTCGTCGGCCTCGGGCGTGGCAGAAGCAGAGTGATTGTCAGCGGCGAAGACCTTCTTGAACTCCTCGACGCTCACGAGGAAGAGCAGGCGCGCGAAGCCCTTCGGGTCGGCCGTCGACAGGTGCTGCAGGAACTGCGCGTGCAGGTGCGGGTCGGCCACCACGGCGTCCAGCGTGACGACGGCGTCCTGCGGCTCGACGGGCATCGCGGGCGGAAGAGGTGGCGGGCTTGCGGGGACTCAAAGAGACGGACTGAAGGTCGTGACTTGATGTTGTCGAGGGCGCGACTGGGAAAAAGACAGGCGGAACCCAATTATTTCAGCTAAGTACGAACAGCGAACTGGACTCCGAGCTGCACTTTGGCGCTGGAGCTGGTGAATGAGGCCGGAGGCGGCTGCCTGGGCAAGAGGTTTCTTTATGGCGGCGCTGCGGTTGCGCCAAGAGAGTGAAAAGCTGGCCTCGTTGCTGCCATTAACGATGCGCGTCGCGCCACGTCGGACCATGCTGCGACGACGTGGCAGCCTCTACATATGTAATGCGAAAGTTAATACATGTAACGCCCTCACCGAGGCGCGTGAAGAAGAGGTGATACTTGCAGGGCTTGGTATTAATAGTAGTGGTGATTTTTCCTGGTTAGTACTATTACTAGTTCTGGATCACTCTTTGTAAGGCAGATAGTACTAATTGGAGAAGCATGTGCTAACGTTAGTCCTATTACTAATAGTACTACTGATTGACTACTAAGACTAACCTGAACATTACACCATTTCCCAACCAAGTTGCTAGCTGTCCCATGAGCAGTGCAAAGCGAGGTTTTACAAGAAAAACCAAAAGTAGGTTTTATCGTCAGAAAAAAGAGCGTTTCCCATAAGTGCAAATTTCGTCGTGTTGTTATCCCAGACACTGCAAAGTGCTATCGGATCCATTCATTTTGGCG